>JBBPBX010019324.1:0-44561 GCA_038048925.1 Garcialebias charrua
TCGGCTCGGCTCGGGTTGGATCGGCTCAGGTCGGCTCAGTTCGGGTCGGGTCACATCTATGTTCTGTTTCCACAGCTTTTTTGTCCCCCTTCTGTGGGCGGGGTCCAGAATCCTACTCGTCTTACCACATGGTGGCAGTAGTGTTCCCTCAAGCTATTTACTACAGTACTAGCCACCACTAGAAGAAGAACACAATAAAGGCTTTGACAGAATGTTGTGAAAGAGATGTCATGCTATAATGAGTACCTCATGAGCTGTAATCTTTAAACCCAATTCATAATCCTACCTTGTTGCCTTCTTTAAACCCATGTATTTTCCAATTTAGTATTTTTAGAATAAAGATGTATTAAAGCATATTTTATTATTTAGTTATGCACAAGGTGCTTGATAAAGTTGCAAAACCATATTTATCTGAGCTGCTTCAACCTTCCTGCCCTCCCCGATCTCAGATCAGCTGAGCAGTTGCTGCTGACAGTCCTCAAAACTTTTTAAATCTTATTTAAAAACACACATTTATTCCTTGGCTTTTAATACGTGATCTTATCTTTTATGGCATGTTAACACACCTGCAGTAAGACTGGTATATGTATTTATTTTTGTATGCTTTTTATAGTTTTTAATTAACTTGTCTTTTATGTTATTGTACAGCACTTTGGTTGACCCTGTGGTTTTTAAAATGTGCTTTATAAATAAAGTTGATTTAAAACATCACACTGTGATCTTTGAAACTGCCAGTGTCTCCCTGGCAAAGTTGCTGCTGGGTGGTAGATGGATGGTCTGTGAATTCTTTAACTTTAAACTGTCCAAAGGACTTTGGCCACTTTTAATTTTTGACTTTTTTTGTATGACTTCATCCTAGAACCAAATAATTTATAACGTAATAACAGTTGAGCAGATTCTAATAATCTTTATCTTATGATTCTTTAAAGGTCAAATGCAAATGGAAAGTTCTCTTAACTTCCAGTATGGATTTAAACACAATACACACTTCACATTATAAAATAAGTTTAGGAAATTGAATGTTCGAGGACACCACTTAAGAAAATATAACGTTTAATAGGAAAAGTTTGAAGTGACAAACAGAAGTAACAAATTTCCATCTGGTGTCTCACGTCTTCCTCCAGAAGATGACACAGGTTGTTGAATTCTGGCGATTTTCTTCTGTTGACTGTAAAAGAAAAATGTGATTAATTTAGTCCAGAAACTGTTTTTTTTTTTTTAAACAACACAGTGTGATCACAACATGTTCATATACTGTCTGTATCCTGTTGGAGTTATTTGAAATAAAATTCGAATTTTTATAGACATAAATGTGTCAAGCTACGTCCATTAATTTTCTCCCTTCTACTTTGTGTCACATACTATCAATTCTATCAAAAACCACATAGCTGATATTTTTCAAATAAATCTAGTGTGATCACAACATGTTCATATACTGTCTGTATCCTGTTGGAGTTATTTGAAATAAAATTCAATGTGTTATAGACATAAATGTGTCAAGCTACCTCCATTAATTTTCTCACTTGTACTTTGTATCACATATTATCAATTCTATCAAAAACCACATAGCTGATATTTTTCAAAAAAATCTAGTGTGATCACAACATGTTCATATACTGTCTGTATCCTGTTGGAGTTATTTGAAATAAAATTCAATGTGTTATAGACATAAATGTGTCAAGCTACCTCCATTAATTTTCTCACTTGTACTTTGTATCACATATTATCAATTCTATCAAAAACCACATAGCTGATATTTTTCAAAAAAATCTAGTGTGATCACAACATGTTCATATACTGTCTGTATCCTGTTGGAGTTATTTGAAATAAAATTCGAATTTTTATAGACATAAATGTGTCAAGCTACGTCCATTAATTTTCTCCCTTCTACTTTGTGTCACATATTATCAATTCTATCAAAAACCACATAGCTGATATTTTTCAAAAAAATCTAGTGTGATCACAACATATTCATATACTAAATGTATCCTGTTGGAGTTATTTGAAATAAAATTCGAATTTTTATAATTTATTTTCGTTGTGCAAGCACAGGTTTTGGAAACAGTCAAAGCGAAACTACTTTAAATGCAGCATATTTGACCACTACGTGACAATATTAAAGCGTGGTTAAGCTCAGGAGCCCTCGTACTATAAAGTCAGCTATGAATTATATTTTATATCTGTTCATTGAGCTACATTTAAAGACATAAAGCCGCCCGCGCGCGACGCGTTGCTCGTGGCGAAACTACTTTTTAAAATCCTGCAGTTTTGAGCAGTACGTGATTTTATTAAGGACACGTTCAGCTGAAGACCCATCTTTGCTATAAATTTAAAAAATAACAATTGTTTTTACCGTGTTATTCATGTAAAAGTCCTGCCGTGATAGCTTCCCTCGCTTCCGTGAAAACAGCTCGAGTCTCCTCCTCCCTCCTTCCGGAGCGGGTGAGCTCGCTTCAGTACCCCTCTGAAACCAGCCCGAAAATCTCAAGAAATCTCGCGCGGCTTAGCACGGAATATCCGGTGGAAAAGGATGAAAGGGGGTCTCTGCGACGCACATATGACGTAACATCCGACCCGAGCCGACCGGTGGAAAAGGGCCATAAGCCTTCAGGGAGAGGGCCTTCCCGTAGATGTACCGCCATACTACTCTGATCAAGAGTGTTTGGAGGCAGAGGCAATCTGTTGTAATTATTAGACAAAAGCTAAACAGAATGTCTGTTTTTCCTCTTTTTGTTGGGGGTCATGGGTTGGAGGGGTTGCAGGTTTTGTAAACGAGTAGATCTCCTGACTCCAGCCCGTTTCCTGTTTGGGTCAGCGCAGTGAGCGCGGTCACACGCTGCAGGATCACTGTTTGAGTATGGCGTGTCGCCCATTGAGGATAAGGGGACAGCTTCAGCATGAGAACATGGAGATGGTCCTTTGTGTTGAGCAGACTTTAGATTGGTTGGTGACAGAGAGTTCAGTCCTCTTCGATTAAAGGGAAGAGGAGTCTGATTTAGCCCTGGTGCCATTTATGTTCTGCACTATGTTTACACACGCTGCAGTTTCATCACAACTGCCTTTGTGAATGTGTGATACTGCTGTTGGCTTGCGGGCTTCTTCCGTGCCCCCTGTCCCTTACTGGCGTCCGATGAATAGGTGGCCAGGAAGGTGGGTCGTCAGATTCTGTCAGCGTGCACCCCTGGAGCGCGGATGTGTCACGTTTTTTTTTTAAATTTGTGTATTGCCGGCCCGTGGTTTAGAACGGAGCGGGGCTGGCGCACGTGACCCCCCTCACCTGTCTCTGTGAGGAGTAACGGGCCTGCTTGCAGGTGCCTCTGGGCCTGTCTGTTGCAGACAGAACAGAGGCACCCTGCTAGGGTTTATCAATTAGGCTAACACCCCATGAGCCGTGAGGGAGGGGGGGAAGATAGCCCCCGCCCTTTATGTCGGCTGGAAGAACAGAACGGGCTGTTCTGCTGATGTTATTGTGTTTTTTTTTTTGAGAGTCAAGAAAACAGAGAGGGACTTTTTTTGAGCTTTATTCGTGCTTATGTGTAACAACATATTTGATTTTATGTCACTCACAGCAGAAAGAACATGATTTGTGTCTAAAACAAAGTCACCAGCTTTTTGTACCGTGCTACAAACAAAGTCTGGACGTGAAAAGATCATTTCCCGTACCGCGTGGGCGGGTGATTGTGTAAAGTTAAGAAGCGGTCCTGATTCATCAGGCACGCTTCTGTTTGGTGTCCCGATTCGCCGAGGAGGTTCTGTACTGGTCCGCCTGGAGGGGAACAAATCTGTTCTTATTCCTGGCGTGTTCGGTCCGAGGTGGGCCCGGCGGTGGTCTCTGCCGGTGCTCGACCTCGTACGTCGACCGCTTTTGCGGTGGGGCACGTGTGGCTGAGTGGTGTCGAGGCTGCGGTGCTCTGCTCCCAGCTGACTCCTTGGGAGGGGCGAATGTTCTCCTTGGGATGACCACTCGGAGAGCTTCAGCCTGTTTGCGCCTCTGGTCTAGCCTGGTCTGAATTCAATCCAGCGCTTTTCCAAAAAAATCCCGTCGGTTCTATCGAATAGTGGAGAAAAGGAATTTTCTGTCCCTCCGGGAGGTCAGTTAAGGTCATCCACAGATGGCGTATTGCGATGACCACCTCAGCCATTCCTCTGCCTTGTGCAACAGCTGCTGTCCCCATCATGCGGAGCACAAAGTCTGTTGCCCTGCGGGCCTCATCCAGCAGCTCGGAGACAGCTTGCTTGTCTGTCGTTACCTGGAGCTCCTGTAGTTTTTCAGCCAGGTATGCTTGCATCATTGGGGACGCGTTCATTGCGCGCACCGCGAGACCCTGAGCCCTGTAGCATTTCTCGAGCAGAGAAGCAGAGGCTCGACAAGCTTTACTGGGGAGAGTTGGTTTTGTCCCGGATGACTTGGGAGCCAGATGAGACACCAGCGTGTCCTCAATTTGAGGCACGTTGGCTATTTCCACTTCATCCATCCCGTCCACGTCGAGAAACTACGAGAGCGGCAGCAGCATGGGAGCTCTGGGCTGAGACCAGGTTCGAGTCAGCTCTGTGAGGAAGTCCGGAAAGACGGGCATCCTTTGCCTCGTGGCGGCCTGCTGCTTTGAATAAAAATAATTTCCTGCCAACCTCGTGACTTGTTGACGAGGTGGAGGCTCCGGCCATGGGATCTGCAGTGCGTCCGCTGCTCTGTGACACATGTCGAACAGAGCAGGGATGGAAAAGTCAGTCTTCGGGAGCACAGGCACCGGGGTGCGGGAGAGGTCTTCTCCCTGTTCCCCGTATTCGACGTCGGCGTAGTCCGCAGAAAATTAACCTGAGGCTGAACTCGAGATCTCGTCCTTGTTCATCATGCCTCGAGTGTCAAGTTCGACTGTTAAGTCCACCATGGGGGCCAGCACATCTGGGCTGTCGCCCCATCCGACTCGGGTGCTGTCATCCAAAGCCATGCTCTCGAACTCCGGCGTGGGAGTCAGAGGCTCAGTAGTGTCCGGGTCTGCTGGCGCCGCAGCAGCCCCCATGGCCTTGGCGACGAAGTCCGCCCGGTGCCTCCTCACCGCCTCCAGCATCTGGCTGCAGTGTGGGCAAGACTCGGGTGCCTCCAGCGCCATGTTCGCGTGCAGCATCCCCAAGCAGACGGGACAGGCCTCGTGGGCGTCCATGGCTGAGAGGGAAAAACCGCATCCGCTGGGGCAGGCGCGCGAGGTTGGGCTCGCCGTCCTGCTGGTCTTTTTTGGAAGTCTTGTCTTTCGCTTTCCTTTCTCCGGAGGCAAGTCTGAGATAAGCCGAGCGAGTCCTTCCAAGATCTTTTTTCTTTTTATTTGAGACGTCTCCTCCGTCGCGTCGCTTTTGCGGGTGAGCCTGCTACGAATTAGCAGAGGTAGCGTTGTGACGCAGTTAGCGCCGTCGAGCGAAGCAGTGTGTGGAAAGAGGAGAGCAAAAACTTTGGGGTTAAGAAAAAATGTGCCGGACTAGCTTTCTCTAGCCCAGCAGTACGCAGGAATAATTCTCTCTACGCTCTGTGTAGGGAGCAAGCTCACCTCTGGTCGAGCGATGAAGCAACAGAGAAGTCCCGCGAAGAGAGAGAGTTCAGGTTTAAGCGAGGTGAAGGGACACCTTGTCATTGTTGTAGCTTGAAGCTATTATGATCTGAACCTTTTTCTTTGCACACCTTTTATCATGCATGACTTGTTATGACTTTAACACATTGGAAATTATTGAAAAAATATTACAATAAAAAAGTCTTCATTCACTATGTTAGTTTTTTTTATTTTAAAACTAAATTAATGGACTTTTTTTGTTGTTGTCCTGAATTATGTTCAAGATTGTCACATCTTCACCACTGCATCATTAATTGTTGACTATGAACAGTGCAACATGTAGTAGAAAAAAAAAATCTTGAACCCAAAAGCAAATATGTAAATAATTTAGCGTAAAAGGTCTGAAAATAGCTTTGAATTCCATCCCAGTCCCTCCAAACACTTATTGTTTAGCAAACTCTTTGAAGACAGCCTTTCAAGTTGCCTTTGTACTGGCAAAGATAATAAAGTTTCAATGCCTGCAGCTGTTTTCTTTAATATAATTCAAGCAAAATGGCTATTTAGGACAAAAGATAAAAGGTTAATACGTTGATGATCGATGGAAGGCAAAAGAAAAGTGTTCACTTTTAGTTACAAAAGCTGGAAACTAAATGGATTTATCATACTACACTACATGCAGCGCTAAGTGTAAACAGCCGCACTGTACGTTGCACTGTACACGTGTGTGTGTGTGTGTGTGTATGTGTGTGTGAGAGAGCGACAGAAACCAGGTCACAGTTCTACGGGGGATTCCTCCACTCAAGGAAACTCCATTTAGCTTGGCATCATGGGCACTTCAGCGAAGATTGTTTTCTTTCTTTTCTGTGGCAGCCTTTCATATCTTGCATGTCACATAAATTGGAAACTTCCACAGCTGAACAATCATTCAGCAAATGAAAACTGCTTAAAGTATTTTTTTAAACTTTGTATTTTGTGCAGAAACTCAGCTTGATCAACACGGCATAAGACGCTGATATTAACTGGTGCAGAAGCTCACACCAAAAGGGTTGACACATGCTACCCCACATAATGACAAGCCCACACATATGCACACCTACCCACCACCCGCACAGGCAGGAGTTGAAAGTGTCCCAAAGAGAGAGTCATGAGTCATATACCTTGGTGTTGTGAGGCTCTCTGTCTCTCTCTCAACTCTGAGCTGTGTGGTCTGGCCATGCTTTAAGATGCTCCACTTCACCTGCTCTGACTCGCCCTCCTTTTCTGTCTGAAAAGGGTCACACTGAAAGCTCACAGCTGCCCCAGTCAGGGCCACTTGGTAAGGAATCACTTTCCTGATAAATGAGAAAACCTGTGATAATCACTGTAAATGGCATGAATGACACAGGAATAGAAAAAAATCATTTTCAAGGGTGAGAAAAGCTTTAGCTGGATGTTTTTTTTTTTGATTGTGCGTTTAAAAAACTATAAATATGTTCTGAGAAGTAAACTCTTGCTGAGTCTTGCATCAGTAGGTGCAACATTTAAGTCCATAATTCTGCTGCTCCTTTTGTTTCACTGAGATCAATTTCCCATTGATTCATGGTATGTTCTCACTTGCATGCATGAAGTAAAATTAGCTGCAGCATCTAAGCATCAAGTTTTATTGTAAAGCATTTTGGATGGTCTCTAGTGCACAGCCATTCAACATGACTCTGAAAATGTTGCACTTTGTACCACCGTATGCATCAAAACCAAACAAAAATTGTAAAGAGTTTTTATTTCAGTGATTTCTAGTATGTTTGTAATGCAGAGGTTTTTTTTTCTAGCTGTAAATTTGAAACAGATAATGCACAATATGATAAGGTATTTTTGAGTATTAGACGTAAACATATATTTTACTTTTTGCATATAAGATGCACATCGTGCATGGCGCAATTTCTATACTTATGTGGATAGTGAGTTATTTTCAAGGATTCAAGTTCTTTGTTGTCATTCACATCACATGTGGTACATGAGGTGGAACAAAATTGTGTACACAGGACCCCCAGTTACATCCAACAATGGCAAAAATTATACAGTGTAAAAAAATAAAAATAAATAAGGATCTACGATATAAACTAAGATATACACTAAACAAATGCCCAAAAGTTCTAAGATATACGCTAGTCACTAATAGTGCAAAACAATACACCAAACAACAGCAACACAATTCTCATAGGTTTGGTTTGGCTAGAATTTACACGATTAATGCGAGCACTAACATAAACTAAACTAACATAAACTAGGATTTATTCAAAGCATGCAACAAAAATACAGAAACAAGGTTCCAAAAGTGAAAAATAAATTAATCTAGAGCAGCATGGTCCTATTGGCAGAGTGGTTCTGATGACAGTGAGGTTATCTTAGCAACATGGTCCAGTTAGCGGCATGATACTGTTAGCGGCGTGGTGTTGTTAGCAGCTTTAGCGGGTCTTGTTAGCAGGTCCCTTCAGCAGCATGATGATAATAAGGACCGCAGAAGCTGCCTCCCACACCCTCCAGAACTGGGCCCGGCAGACTGAGAATATCCAGGAGTCAGAGAGATTTATTTGTCATTCATACCCCATGTGGTACATGTGGTGGAACAAGCTTTTGTACGCAGGGTCCCAGTTACATCCGACAATAAAATGTAAAATAAAAACAGTGCCGTATTCTTTGACCTATAAGTCGCACCTTTTTGCCTACATTTCCAAGCCCTGCGACTTATAGGCCGGTGCGACTTATACGTGGATTTTATTTTATTTTTTCACTTTGGTCAAAAAATGGTCACTTAATTTAACAGTTTTTAACCATCAAAGTGTATTTATCAAGAAAAGTTAAACTGAGACACACTTTTACTGTAATGTCAACTAACAAAAATACATTTTTTATGTGTTTATCTTTAAAGATCAAAGAGATGCAGGTCTGTTTGCTGCACTGCAGGTCTGTTGTTGCTGCGCGTGCTCGTTTTGTGCCGTGAGGTGCGACTTATAGGCCAGTGCGACTTATACGTGGATTTTTCCACTTCATTGGACATAATTGGACTGGTGCGACTTATACTCCGGTGCGACTTATAGGCCGGAGAATACGGATATAAGATATGAACTAAGAAAAACATCAGCTGAGCTAAATATATTAATGCTCCTTAACTCCTGCCTGAGGGGAGTGGAGCAAAACGTGTGTGTGTGTGCTGGGTGAGTGAGGTCTTTCATGATGCAGGTGGCCCTCTTCCTGCATCTGGAGGTGTAAATGTCTGTGATGGTGGGGAGACTGACTCCAACAGTCTTCTGTGCAGCCTTCACCACTCTCTGTAGAGCTTTTCTTTCTGCAGCTGTGCAGCCTCCATGCCACACATTGATGCTGGAGCACAGGATGCTCTCCACTGCACACCTGTAGAAGGAGGTGAGGACTGAGCTACTCACACAGCTCCTCTCAGCCGTCTGAGGAAGTAGAGTCTCTGATGACCTTTCTTGATCAGGCTGGTGATGTTGTTGCCTCAGTGCTTGTAGCTGGAGACCACTTCCACCGCAGATCCTCTTATGTCCAGGGGGATGTAGAGTTTGTTTGTGAGGTTCCCCCATGGAATCAAACAGGTCCGTAGAGTTTTGGTGGCATCTATGACACTGCCTAAACTTAAAGTTAGATTTGTAGATTCAGTGTACTGTAGTGTTATTTCTTGAAACACTTGCATCTAAACACTAAGAGGTACATCACGGGAGTGAAGCATGTTGAAACAATGATGGATGGCTCCCTCTGCTACTGTCCTTCTCCTGAGCACCACCGAGCAGTTGCTGTGATGAATAAGACCAGCGTCGTGCATCGTGAAGCTCATGTTCAGCAGAAAGTTCTGCTGCACAGAGCGTCTGCTGCCTCTTCAAAGCACCCGAAGGCCAAACTGCTCATCGTTACGGCACTCCGCTTTTCTCATCACTCCTCTGTTGTTCTGTCCTTCTCTTAGTTTTTTTTTTCTGCTCTCACCCTGAGTCACTGCCCCCGGGGAGAAACAAGGGGGTAACTGTGAGTCATTCCTGAGGGTATGATCAAATGTGTGCGGTAGCGTGTAAATGTACACTTGTGTGTGTGTGTGTGTGTGCGCTTCCTGGGCAATTGTGTGATTCATTGGAGTGGGCTGTGAAACCTGAGGAGTGGGTAGTGAAAGAGAGGAGCAGCAGCAGCGTGATACAGAGAGTAAAAAGGCAGTCATCTTCTTTTTTGTCCCTTTTCTTCACCTCCTGCCCTCAGGGAGAGACAACAGCTGCACCGGAGAGAGTACCACCCCTTTAAACGTTTCATACACACAGTATACCGTACTACAAGGCCTCATGCAGAAAAAAAACCCGACTATCAAGACAAAGGGACTTTGTGCATTTTACAATAATTTTGGCATTGACTCTGTGAGCTTTCTGTCTGATCAGCTACTGACAGAGAATAAGTCCAAACTGCACGGAGCGTAGCAGAATTGATGTCTCTTTACGAGGCAGGACATCTGTCTGCAGCATCTCACACAGCCCAGGGGACCACGCAGTAACAATACAGAGACCTACCTCTGACCTCATGACCTCTCACACTGCTGCTTATTGACCTTCCACCTCAGACTGGCAGTCTGGCATGTGCCTCCTAAACTATAAACGGAAAGTTTGCTACTAGTGGACTGGCTAGTTTTGAGCCTGTGAACGCAGAACTTTGATTGGACTGATAATCAAATGTTTGATTTTGTTTGTTTTGTTCAACAAGTAACATTTCAGTGTATATAATCTTCTTGCTAAAGTTTTAAGAATGCATTTTAATTGATACAAATGTATGTTTATTTGAAGTGTACTCTAAGGACAATTTATATTCCTTAAAGATTGTTTTTGTGTTGATATGGATACACCGTTTTGAGGTTCATAAAGCAACAAACAGGTCAGCAGAAACATGCATAAAACCACAATCATCCACTCTCCCAACATTCGAACATTTGCTGCTCATTGCCCCAATTGATTCATCAGACATTTTACTGGTGGGGTCTGACTCAGACCCCACCACTCAGACCGTCTGAGTGAAATATTTGAGCAATGATTCTTCTGATTTATTACGTGCCAGACATTCTTAATGGTTCTAAAACTCCAGGACATGTTTAAAAATGAATTAACACAATTGTAAGACCCTTCAATCTCTACTTAACCAAAACTACTTAATTTGCAGTAGGAAAAAAATTGTTGCAAGAAATTTTGATTTTTTTTAAATATTTTCTGCAAAACACATGTTTCAACAAGTCTTCAAGGACTTAAACTCAGCATTGCCTCCAAGCCTTCAATCTTACTGGGTGGAGGATATTCCTTTTGTGCACATTAAGGTTTTATCTAGATTCTCTGGTTTCATCCCACAGTCCAAAAACATGTTGGGCTGATTGGTAACTCTAAATTTGTGAGAGAGTGAATGAATGGTTGTTTGTCTCGTTTGTCTCAATGTGTCCCTATGATGGACTGGAGACCTGTCCAGGATGTCCCCCGCCTCTCGCACAGTGACTACCGGACATGGGCACCAGCGACCCCTGCCACCTGAAAAGAAGGAAGTGGGTAAAGATAATTCATTCAACCTTTATTTATACAGGCTAGTCCCATTGAGCCTCAGCAACTCTTTTACAAGAGAGACCTGATTTTAACAAAGAATAATGACAACAGTGGACACTCATAAAAGGAAGTATACAAATTGAGAAGAACAAGTGAAAGAAAATGGTAATAAAAAAAACATCTAAGTTGTAAGGCGATGTAGAATACTAAAAACAAGAACATGCGGATGGACGGACAAATGCTTTTTTTCGTTAATTGTGTAAAGTGTGTTTTAAAAATGTTAATATGTGCTGTATGTGTCTTTTCTTCTGCTTTTATTGTTGCTGTTTTATGTCTCCTCATGTTGCTGCCTCTAGACCAGGTCATCTTTGTACCGTATTTTCCGGTGTATAGGTCGCACCTTTTTATGGGTTTTTTTTTCAAGGCCTGCGACCTATACACCGGTGCGGCCTATATATGGCTTGTTATCATTTTCGGCGAAACAAATTTTAAAATCCAGCTCATTTCACAATTATGTTCATTTATTAAGGAAAAGTTCAGCTCAGACACATATTTGCTATAATTTTTTATCAAACAAATAATTGTTTTTAAGTGTTAATCTTCTTAAAAGCCTTGCTGTGCGCTCTTGTGGAAGACATTTGCAACAGAGCTAAACGTAGGTGCGACCTATACACCGGTGCGACCTATCTAGGGATTTTTCCAATCTATTGGTTACAATTGGACAATGCGACCTATACACCGGTGCGACCTATACACCAGAAAATACGGTAGATGAGAACTGGATCTTAATTGGCCTAGCATGGCAAAATAAAGGTTGTTGTCACAGTCGTCGTCGTCGTCATCATGTTTTTACAAGTAAGAAATATTAGCTGAGGTGTGAAAATGATACATGTTGTATGTAAATGATGTATGTTTTTACTTTTAGAAAAGTGCCATGTACCATTAAGTCAAAAATTTGTCGAACCTGTCAGTCAGAAGAATGATACGCTGCTTGGCCACGTTTAACACTTTGCAGTATGCAGTATATTTCACATGGCTTGGTGGTAGTACTGTTGGAGATAGACTGTCTGATATTCAGTGGAAATACCAATAAAATCTAATTAGCCCGTCTATGCAAAAGCAAATGTGTTGTAAAGGTCTTTCAATAGTGACTGCATAAACAATGATACCTTTTTTTTTTAGTCTGAGATTGTTTGAGGACAATAGAACTAGTCCTAGTCTGGCCAGATGTTAGCCTGATTACCTCAGGAGAACTTCTTCTGATTCTCTAAAATGACATTGTTCAGAATGGGGGCTGTTGGAGGTAAAATCTGATTTCCTGATCACTGTTGGATAAAATAAATATCATCATCTCTTTACTCAAATAAGCCACTCTGATGACACGAGAAGATTTTTCAATGCAGTTTACTTACAAGGGGGCAGAGTTCAACCACAGGCTTACACACGTGTTACACTGAAGCTCTGGTCGTGAGGTTTGCCCACAGATAGCATCAAGTGATCTTTATAATGCTTATCAGACAAAGGCCAGGTCAAGACGACCTCTGCTTTCCAGCTTAGAGACGAGGAGGAGACCTTGGAGTTTATCAGAGAGGCAGGCTTTAGAGAGGAGCCTGCAGACACACAAGCAGATCTAACTCGCACACATTACCATACCATACCACTTTATTTATAAAGCACTTAAAACAGCAGCAACGTCAACCAAAGTGCTGTACAGCAGAAACAAACAATCAAAGCACACAGGATACATAGATCCAAATGGAAAAAGATAATAACTAAAAGGCTAACATTGTTGAATACAGACAGGATTATAAACAAGTTACAATGTGTCAAAAGCCAGGGAATAAAAGTGGGTTTTTAAACGAGACTTAAAAACAGTGAGAGTGGGGGGCCTGCCTGACCTGTAGTGGGAACTCATTCCACAGTCTTGGACCTGCCCTGTCACCTCTGAGCTTAAGACGGGTTCCTGGAACCAAAAGAAGCATCTGATTCACTAACCTCAGAGAGCGCTGTGGGACATATGGCTGCAGCAGATCAGTGACATAAGAGGGGGCAGAACAGTTCAGAGATTTGAAAACACACAGAAGGATTTTGAACTGAACCAAGAGCCAGTGCAGGGAGGCCAGAACTGGAGTAATGTGCTCTATTTTTTTATCAGAACGCAGCATTTTGGACCAGTTGTAATCGTGCCATGGAGATCTGACTGATTCCAAAAAGAACCGTGTTGCAGTAATTGAGCCTGCATGTTATGAATGCATGTGCACAGTCTCGAGATTATTTTTGGACAGTATGGGCTTCAGGTTTAGACAGTCGCCTCATTGGTCGCCATTCGCCAACATTAATTTAACATTAGTTACTAATAAACATCCATAACTTTCACCTACATCCCCTGGCAATGACAATGCAACAGTACCCAACTAAACCAACAATCATAAACTGATTTATCTCTTTGAGGGCTGAACCTTTTGGGGCTCTCCTGCGTGTTCATGGTTTGGTTCAAACCTCAGTTGCAGAGCTGTGTCTGATACAGTTGGTTTCTCTTCTGCAGATTCTTTATCTTGGGTTTAATTCTTGATCATTTTTTTTACGGTAAATCCGAATAACAACAGGCTCTAGGAAGAGAGCGGAGGAGTCACAAGCAGAGTGAGTAACGACTAATCTCTCCACCACTACCTCCCCACTCCACCCCCTAAAACAGTCTGCTCTGCAGAATGCTGCTCCTTCAAAATGAGTAAAAAGGCAGCTGCAGTGCAAATGTCATGTGATATTTGACAAAAGCATGTCACAGATATTTCACTACGGCTTTAGGAAGCTGTGCGTGCTTGTCAAAAAGAGCACAGTATGTCTTCTTTTAGGTGGGACTGCCTAAACAAATAAAAAAGTGTTTTAAAATAGTAACCCAGCTTGAAAGCGAGATAAACTTTAACATTCTCTGACTTGAAATTCAATAGATTTCACTGCTATTTCCAAGTAGCACGACGGGCGTTTTAATGAAGATGTTACTGAACATATGTTTCAGGCACATGCCTTGTTGAGACAGCTTGTTCCATGAGGTTAATTTAGGAGTCCTCTCCTGTGAATCGGTTATTAAAGTCAGGCATG
Source organism: Garcialebias charrua (assembly GCA_038048925.1). Taxonomy (NCBI): domain Eukaryota; kingdom Metazoa; phylum Chordata; class Actinopteri; order Cyprinodontiformes; family Rivulidae; genus Garcialebias; species Garcialebias charrua. The sequence goes on from JBBPBX010019324.1 coordinate 14,189, forward strand.
TGGGCTCACAGGGACAAGTCGGTAAAGCTGTAGCCGTCAGTTCCAGATTGTGTGAAATCTTCTATCAGTTCAACAACATCCCATTGATTTGCTGTCAAAATGTTTTCCTGCGTTATTGTTCTTGCTAAAAATAGCATTAGGTCATAATTACAAAGTTATTCAGAAAGCAATGTATTCTTGTAAAAACTGTGGAATTGGAAATGTGTTGTGTAAGTTGTTACAGTATCTGCAAGTGATAAACGACTGCACTTTCACTGAAACCAGCCATCGCCTGTGCACGTTGGAAGGCAGCTGGAGTAATGCAACCTCAGAGTTCTTTTTAATAGCTATCGATCCACTGCCCTGCTTTTTTAAAATAGAGAACATCATTAGCAGCCTGAATATGAGGGTTTATGTGCATGTGGATGGAAAGTCATTGAGTGTGTGTGTGTGTGTTTGCAGTAAAATTCAAATGTGTGCATGCATGCTTGAGTGAAACTATACTTGTACTGTACTCTTTTTGACAGAGTCTCAACTTAAAGCACATTTACTGTGGGGAACTGAGGCACTTGTTACGCTAGCGTCATGTTCAATTATCTTCTCTCGGGGTCAGAACGCCGTGCACTCTATCTTTTGTTCCTTTTATTTACCTCATCCACTCCCACCAACCATGCTTACCTCACACCCTGTTTAAATGACTCCACCTGTGCTTTCTTTGCAGCACATAGAGACCAAACATCGCAAAGCCTGGATACTCAGAGTGTGCTGTGCACATGTGCATTAACGTTTGGGCTTTCTCTTTTGTCGCCGCAGATTAAGAAGTTCTACGAAGGTAAATGAGAAATATAAATGAAAGCCCACCCGTGTCATCTATAGCCGTGTTTCCATCAAGGTTTCTAGCTGCGCAATTTGAAATAGCGCAGCAGAAAAGCTTAATGGAAACGGCAAATTGCGAGGTTACTTCCTGAATTACGCTAAAAAGTTTTTACGCTCGCTTGAGGTGGTTTTTGGAATTTGAGATGCGCTAAACGACAAATGGAAACACATTTTCCGACTCATTTCTGACGTAGCGAAAATTCACGTCACGTGACGTTCAGCTGTTTCCGCTCCGGACAACATGTAACATCGCTAAAACTAGTTGGCATGACAGAATAAATACAACTCGCCCGATAGCAACACGTACCTGAAATATTCTCTCGATTTTGACGAGATGTGTGGCCGGGTTCAGTTTTCAACCGCTACTTCCTGTTTACTGTAGACATGCGCAGTGCTGACGTCTGACGTAATGACGCTGACGTCTGACGTAATGACGCTGTGCGCGGCTTGGTAGAAGCGCTTCAAGCCAGCAGATGGAAACACTTCTGATCTGCATTAATTTGTATTTACATATTTGCGAGGTAGCTCAAAATACGAAATGAAAATGGATGGAAACACAGCTAATGTTACATCTGCCTGGGGGGATTTATTCAGTTTTATGTCCCCTGTCAGAGCCTGGGTCACAATGGGAGAGATGCTGGCTTCTGTGCTGCTTTCATCCAGTAGGTAGTTCCAGATAAAATGCAAATTAAGGGATGTACTGTAGAGCCTAGAACTGCAGGTCTGACCTCCAAAACAAGATGATTTAGATGCACACTTAAACAGTTTAAAGTTCTCCACTTTCTTGGCCAAGAGTTTGATACTACCGGTACAAAGTTTTGAAAGTGTCAACCTTTACATTCAGAAAACTAGCATTCCCATGTACTTGATTTGCCTTGGTTAATTTACTCCTGAATACATTTCTGATAAACTGACTCTAACTCCCATGTTTATCACCAAACTTACATTTCTTCATTCAGTTCCTTTAATTATTGGGTATATTCTACATTTCTCTACTAATATCTCTAAGATATGCATTAAAGACAGAGATCCAAACTTCACTCAAAATAAGCTAATGTGGTTTTTCGCAGTTTCATGAAAACTAAACACGAGCGGGTTTTTTCCCCCACATTTTTTGCTTATCAAACATCTGCATTTTCTATGAAACGCCATCAGGTTGTAGCTCTGTTAGCTTGCTCCCTTTAAAAACCCCAAATGCTGATACCATGTGGATGGACATCTATACTTATCACGTAATAACGTGATACGTATCACGTAATAACGTGATATTATCACGTAATAACATGATAATATCACGTAATAACGTTTTTACGTATCACGTAATAACGTGATAATATCACGTAATAACGTTTTTACGTATCACGTAATAACGTGATACGTATCACGTTATTACTACATAAGCCCCCCCCAAAAAAAAATTTCCCCAGGTGTCAGCACTACGCTTCCGTATACTTCAGAGCCAGAGTCAGAGTCTTTATTGTCATTTGCACCGCATGTGGTACATGTGATGAAAACGAGATTATGTACACAGGGTCCCAGTTACATCCAACAACAAATGCAAGAGAAAAACAGTAATAACATCTAGGATTAACTAAGAAAAAAACATCAACTAGTAATACACTAAGCCCTAATGTAATAGAAAAACATCATTATAAACAGCAGCACGAACACGAGTCTGTATGAGCAGATGGTCACAGATGAACACAGCAACATGAAAACAGATCAGCATCAGCATGATGTGATATTTTGCAGTGTTTATTCGTATTGATTATTTATTCATGAGTCTAACAGCCTCAGGGTAGAAGCTGTTCCTCAGTCTAGTGGTTCTACATTTGATGCTCCTCAACCTCCGTCCTGAGGGGAGTGGGGCAAAGAGTGAGTGTGCTGGGTGAGTGAGGTCTTTCATGATGCAGGTGGCTCTTTTCCTGCATCTGGAGGTGTAAATGTCTGTGATGGTGGGGAGACTGACTCCAACAGACTTCTGTGCAGCCTTCACCACTCTCTGTAGAGCTTTCCTCTCTGCAACTGTGCAGCCTCCATGCCACACATTGATGCTGGAGCACAGGATGCTCTCCACTGCACACCTGTAGAAGGAGGTGAGAACTGGGCTGCTCAGACCAGCTCGTCTCAGCCGTCTGAGGAAGTAGAGTCTCTGATGACCTTTCTTGATCAGGCTGGTGGTGTTGTTGCTCCAGCTGAGGTTATCATTCATGTGTACACCCAAGTACTTGTAGCTGGAGACCACTTCCACTGCAGATCCACTTATGTTCAGTGGGGTGTGGGTGTGTTTGTTCCTTCTGAAGTCCACAATCATCTCCTTTGTCTTCTTCACATTCATGTGAAGGTTATTCTCTTTGCACCAGCTCTCCAGGTGTTCCACCTCCTGTCTGTAGCCCTCATCACTATGATGATCAGTCCCTGTTGATAAGGCTACGTGAAGATCTTTGATCAAGATCTTTGGGAGACACAAAGCCTGAACTAATTATCATTAGTGAATATGGCAGGGTGGTCCAAGGTGTAGCTTTTAACACACACAGAGAAAGGATAGCGAAGAAACTTCCTGTGATGGAAAACAGAATGCCAGTATATCTGTCCCAGACCAGCAGAGAGTGAGGGGCGCAAAAGACACAAAGTCTCTGAGGACATTTGTCTTTGTTGACGGATGGATGGACACACTACAATCTGAAGCTGGTTTGATCCTGCATGTGCAGCTGAATGGCCAAGGACATTACCGTAGTCTGTCTGTGAGCTGTGAGCTGATAAGCCTATAAAAACAAGCCCTGCACACTGCCATTGGCAGATTATCATGACTGGGCTCCATGCATGTAACTTCTGTACAGCTGTGTCACCTGTTGTGAAGATCTGCTCTTGCAAGTAAAACCAATTAAAAATCTTCTCCTGTCGTCGAGTGTGGCTTCTTTGAGTAAGTAAGATGAATAGGGAATATTTTTATCCAACAAATACTAACGACTTCTGTCAAAATGTACACAGCCTTCTGGTGAGGGAACAAAACTATGGTCAATCATGCAGTGGCATCAGTCGTTTCAATAAACAGATTCATCTTCTTGTCATACAAACTGAACCAACCGATCAGTGCAGCGATGCCTTGTTGAATCTTTTATTTGACATAGCTGCATGCTTTATATTCTTCCTCACCTGTTTTGATGAATGTGTTGTATTTGTACTCCACTGTTATTTTTGCTTTAAATAGTGAAACAAGTTTGTTGTACTTCCATCTTTAGCAGTGCCACTTTTCTTATACATTTTAAAGGCTACTGTGCCACGTTGGTGTAGTGGCAGGGCTTTTGACTTGGGACCCGAAGGACGCAGGTTCGCGCCCCGGCCCCGGCCACTACACACTTTGGGGTGTCTATGAGTGCACATCTAATTCTCCAGCTCCCCGAGCGCGACTACGCTGCTCGCTGCACCACCTGGTGGTGGTTGGGTTAAATGCAGAAGACCAATTTCGTCTGTCAAGTATGGGAACATACAGATGACAAATGTGACAAATTATTATTACTGTATTATTATTCAAGTTCTATCCTCTAGTAACCAAGTGACTTTCACATTTTCAAAGTACCGTAGCTTCCAAACCAAAAATGGGAAGTGGTGGCGCAGGGGCTATAGAAGGTGAGCCAGTGATTGGGAGGTTGCCTGTTTGAATACCCTGAATGTTAAACCAAAATTGTGTGTGGGAAAGGTGAATCATCCACACCTGTCTCCACCCTCCTTTGCCTCACCCTGGGCCCTTGAGCAAGGACCTTTATTTCATGAATTTAGTTAAATTAAATTTAGATTAGGAGAATACTGTAGTAATATAGACCCTCATCTCTGACCTGGATTTACACCTTTTCACATCTCTCTGAAACTCTGAGTGGTACACTTCTCTTGAGGCTCTCAAGGAGACAAGTGGACAATATTTTATTACATTTATTTGAATCAAAACACATATTATTTCAGAAGAGACTTCCTTTTAATTTGTGTCAATTCAGAATTAATTAACAGAATAACTTGTCATTATATGATCATGGTTTATGCTTTACCAATGCTGGTCACTTCTTCATATGATGAATCTAAGAACATAATCACTACAAGAGACTCTTTTACTCTTTAAATTTTGTTCTAATTCAAATGTATTCAACAGAATAACTTTCTGTCATTTTTATGATTATTTGTTATTCATACAGGAGCCAAGATGGTGTAGTGGCAGGGCTTCCGACTTGGGACCCGAAGGACACGGGTTCGCGCCCCGGCCACTACACACCTTGGGGTGTCTATAGCCGTTTTCGCATTGGCCAGCCCTCCCCAGTCCAGCTCGTCCCTACCCGCGTTCATTACGCATTTGCCGCAGAGCCGCCTTGAAGTGGGTGGGCAGTTCTCTGGAAGTGGGTGGGGTGCTCTCTTCACGTGGGTGGAGTATTCGTGTTTTAAGAGAGGAGACTCCGCTAAAAAAAATTTGTTAGCTGGATATATATATTAGTGTTTCTGAGTTTAATTTTTGTTAATAACTGATCACAAATCAGCTTATGTTACAACGTAAATAACAACGAAGCGCGGACCCATTTCCGCCTTTCAGCGCGGCTTGAATGTCATTAAAATATAACTAATATTGTCTAACTGTTGCGCGCAGCCAGGGTTTTAAAATATAACTAATAATCTCTAACTCCTTTGCGTAGCTAGAATGTCAAGAGCGGTGATTCCTTCATAAGCAACGTGAACTCCCAAAAAAAACAATCCGCCGCCGTGGCTTACAGCGTTAATGCTATTGTATCTTGACCAGACGAAGCGGGTTTGCGTCCCACCTGGGACAAGGTTTTTTTTTACGTTTGTCTTTTATTGGAGTAAATAAAAAGGAGTTTTGTCCAGGTGGGACGCGAACCCGCTTCGTCTGGTCAAGATACAATAGCATTAACGCTGTAAGCCACGGCGACAGATTGTTTTTTTTGGGAGTTCACGTTGCTTATGAAGGAATCACCACTCGTGACATTCTAGCTACGCAAAGGAGTTAGAGATTATTAGTTATATTTTAAAACCCTGGCTGCGCGCAACAGTTAGACAATATTAGTTATATTTTAATGACATTCAAGCCGCGCTGAAAGGCGGAAATGGGTCCGCGCTTCGTTGTTATTTACGTTGTAACATAAGCCGATTTGTGATCAGTTATTAACAAAAATTTAACTCAGAAAAACTAATTCAGCTAATTGTTTTAGGGGTTTCTGTAGTTAAATTTGAATGAAATTCAACCCTCACGCTGAGGTTGTTTGAATGAGTCCCGCCCCTGCTGCAAACAACGAATCAAATGTGAGCAGTACATGACGTGAAACTGGGTCCGTGGGGCCGGCCCGATAGAACCACGGTGGAGATGGTTCCAGAACAACGGTGGATCCCGGGCGGAAAAGGTAAATGCGAACACGCCGAACCCGGGTTAGAAGTGGGGAGAGCCGAGGAGGGCTGGCCAATGCGAAAACGGCTTATGAGTGCACACCTAATTCTCCAGCTCCCCGAGCGCTTTCTGGCTGCTCACTGCACCACCTGGTGGTGGTTGGGTTAAATACAGATCTGTGTATGGGAAACATACACAGATGACAGAAAAAGACATTATTATTATTATTATAATATGCTGAGGTATTCTTAATACCTCATTAATCAATAATTCTCTTTTAAACTCCATGTGGAAAACCTAGTGAAGAAACTGAAAGTAAAACTGGGTTTCTTTTTCAGAAATAAATCATGTCTAACACTGAATGCTAGGAAACGCCTTGTATCTGTGACTTTCCTTCCCTCCATTGATTACGGTGACATTCTCTACATGAATGCTCCTACAAGCACCCTGCGGATGTTGGATGTTGTCTATCATGGTGCACTAAGATTCATAACTGGCTGTGATTATCGTACCCACCACTGCACCCTGTATTCACTGGTTAACTGGACATCATTAACCTCACGCAGACTCTTCCACTGGTACATTTTCATCTTCAAATCACTTCTTGGTCTGCTGCCCTCATACATCTCCTCCTACATGTCTTTGCGTGAGTGCAGCTACAGTGTGCGCTCTCAGGACATGATTACCTGCAGTGTTCCGTCAGTGAGGACTGAACTTGGAAAAAGGGCCTTCTCCTACTCCGCTCCTGCTTCATGGAATATCTTACAAAAAGATCTGAAGCTCTCGGCCCTGACATCTATAAATGATTTTCAGAATCTGTTGGAATCCTGGCAAAAACCAATGCTGATTTGTTCCTGTTTTTGATTTTGTACATCTACCTTATAATGTTTACTAGTTTTTGCTACTTTTTTCTTTTTCTTTTGTCTATTGTTTAATGTACTTGTACCATTGCTGTTCATCATTCTTTAGTTTGTAGCAGGTCACTTTCGTAAATGAGCCCTCGAGGCTCAATAAGATTTACCTGACTAAATAAAGGTTGAATGAATAATATGCTGAATGATCATGGTCATTCTTTAATAGGCTGGTATTCTTAATATGTAAACACATGAATCAGAATGCTGCCTAAAGTTGAAATTTATGTCAAGTTGAGCTTTTCAGATTTGTTTTAGAAGTGTTAAGACGCTAATCAAGTTATCATATTGACTGGCGACTCCTTGTCTGCCTTTTCATGTAAACAATCTTCCTCTCCTATCCTGAAACAACCTTCAGAATTTCAACTCTCTGACCTGTAAAGTCACTCCTTTATTTTTGGTGAACAACCAATCAGTGGAGTGGATTTAACTGGGTCAAGCTCTCTACAAAAACCCCAACTTCCTGCTTTGCTTCTGTCCACGAGGGAAGTTAAACTATGTTATTCTCCTGAAAGCTGAATGAACGCCAGTCAAACGCCAATGACTTTGTTCCATCAGCAAGGTTTTCACAGCAAGCTCGCTGTGAAAACTGACCTCGAGCTGAAAAGCTCCCTTTGAATGAATTTTCCTCCAAGGAAAGTTTTATTCTGAAAAATCAAACCAGGAAATGCCTTTACTGTGGTCTGAGTTGAGGCAGACGTCTGAAGACTCTGAAAACGGTAAACGGACTGACCAACTGGACCAAGGGGGATTGACGTCTTCACGAGGTAACAAAGTTGTCAGATGCTTTGCCAAGTGTACCAACGTTTGTAGCCGAGATCAGCCGGAGAATGTGTCATTCCTGGTTAACTAATTTTAAGATAACTCCCTGACTCTAACTCCTTTTACTCCTTCCATCCTCCTCCTAAACTTTATCCTTCTATTCTAAGCCAGAACTTTAAGCTAAGTGCCTATCAGATTAAAGTAACATGTCATCCCAAGTACTTTTTCTGTTGTCCCTAACTTTAAATCTGCTGACGAGTAAATTATAGGATTTTTATCGATCAATCATGTATATACTGTATGTTGTGATGTAATTTAATGATTTGTTAATTAAATGATTCAGTTCTGCTGTTTCAACATAAGTTAACGTTTCATTTGTCAGTTACGTCTCACCTCCAAGTAACAGAATTATAGGTATTAATCTAAAAAGAGAGAACCCGTGAATATTGATGATAATTCGTCAGTCTAAACCCTGCTCAATTTTTCATCTAGTATATATAGGTAAATCAGTAAAACTGATCACAGCCTATATCATTACAATACTAATAATTCTGCTAGATTGGCAAACTAATCAGAAAGTATCAGAATCGGAAATTAAGACTTTTATTAAATTGGACCGTTTTAATTTCATAACCAGACCTAACAAGGCTTTTCACCTCCCTGGAAACGATGCGGTGCATGTGGCATTTTCCTGGTCAGCCCAGAGAAGGACAGCAGAACCCAAGAGTCAAAGGATCATCTGAGGCCAGCAGCTTGTTTGAAAGGTCACCCCAGAAGAGCTGGGGCCTCATGTACACGTAAAATGTGGTGAATGCCATTTTCCACGCAAAACCTCAGATGGATCAAGATTGAAATTTCCATGGAAATGTGTGCAGTCCCACTTCAACTTCATGGCTGGTGTACGCACGTTTCCATGGTTATTGGTCCATTGGCAACACCTAAGAGGTGATACTGGGAGAATGTTTATGTTTGTTTATGTTTATTAAATTTGTTCTTTTTTTTTTTTTTACAAAAGAAACACAATACAAGACAATCCCATAAATGATAACGTACAAAATATAAAAAAATGAAAGGTAGCAGAAAGAAGAATAAATCTTATTATATCTGCCCCTTTTTTCAAACAATCAGATTAAACAATAATAATCTTCCACCAACAGTACAAAATGACTAACTCTTTCTAATTTTCTAACTAATACAATACACATTACGCTATTTCATATATATTTTTAACAAATTCGTTTTGATCATTTTCTTAAATGTAAACATTGACTTGGCATTTTTAACTACATTCTCCAAGCCATTCCATAATCTAATTCCCTGGATTGAGGTAGAACGTCCCTTCAAACTAGTTCTGAATTGTGGTTTTACAAACATCTCTGTCCCCTTAAGATTATAACAACTTTGTCTTTTAACAAAATGCATTTGGATATTTAAAGGTAATGCATTATTTTGAGCCCTATACATAACTGATAAAATATAATAATAATAATAATAATAATAATTTGTCACATTTGTCATCTGTGTATGTTCCCATACTTGACAGACGAAATTGGTCTTCTGCATTTAACCCATAATCTACCATATCATGGAACTTCAATAACTTCAGTTGATAAAATAATGTACTAGATGGATGACAGTAATGTTTTCTAGTGATAATTCTTACAGCTCTTTTCTGTAATACAAAAATGGGTTTTGTGATTGTTTTACATGCTTTCCCCCAAACATCAATACAATAGATTAAGTGTGGAACAATGATTGTGTTATACAACAAATACAGAGCTTTATCATTCAATAAGTCTCTGACTTTGTACAGTACTGCAATCGATTTAGCTATTTTTATTCTTACAGAATTTATGTGTTGTTTCCATGTCAGTTTGTCATCAATGATAACACCCAAAAACTTCACCTCACTCACTCTACAAATCTCAACACCCTCAATTTTGAGTGGAACATCAACAGTTTTCTTTTTATTACTGAATATCATGTAATTAGTTTTTTCTAGATTTAATGATAATTTATTGATTTTAAACCAAGTTTGTATTTTGACAAATTCTGTCTTTATCAATTCCAACATTTGTTCTATATCTTCACCTAAACAGAAAAATGTGGTATCATCAGCAAAAAGTACACATTTAAGGAGTCCTGACACATTTACCAAGTCATTCACATATAAAATAAATAGCTTTGGTCCAAGTACAGAGCCTTGGGGAACTCCACATGTGATATTACAGAGGTCAGATCTTACATCATTTATTTGTACAAATTGTTTTATTTTTCAAATAGCTAGATACCCACTGTAATGCTGGTCCTCTAATACCATATTTGTTCAATTTTTCAAGGAGAATGGTGTGATCAATAGTATCGAATGCTTTTTTAAATCAACAAAAATACTGACACAATATTGTTTTTGATCGACAGCAGTAGTTATTTGTTCCATTAATTCCATGAGAGCCATTGATGTAGAGTTTTTTGCTCTAAACCCATACTGACTGTTGCTTAGAATATTTTGTTTATCTATAAATTGATCTAGTCTGTTCACAAATAGTTTTTCAAGAATTTTTGAAAACTGTGGTAACAAGGATATAGGTCTATAATTGTTGAACACACATTTATCACAATTTTAAAAAGAGGAACTACCTTAGCTACTTTCATATTATCTGGAAATATTCCTGTTGAAAATGATAAATTACATATATATGTAAACGGCTCAATAACATGGCTCATTATGTCCTTTACAAACATCATATCCATGTCCACCCAGTCTTTTGATCTCTTGTCTGTAAGATTTTTTACTACATTCATTATTTCCTCTTTGTTAGTTCCATTTAGAAAAATACTGTTTGCACAACCTGTAATTGAATGGCTCACATTATTATCTACTTTTGGTATTTTAGCTGCAAGGCTTGATCCAACATTCACAAAATATTGATTAAATCCATTTACAATTTCATTTTCATCATGAACTTCATCGTTGTCTTTTACAAAATATTTTGAAATACCAGTTTTTGCTTTATGATTCTTCAGAACACTATTCATTACTCGCCATGTTGCTTTCATATCACCATTACTTTTATCTAATAATTTACTATAATATTCTTTCTTATGTTTCCTTATAATCCCTACTAATTTATTTTTATACTTTTTATATTTTTCTTCAGCGTTCTGACTTCACAATTTCAAGAAACATGAATACAAATAATTATTTTTTTACAAGCATTTCTCAACATTTCTCAGCATTTCTCAAAAATGTTAATGATGTGAAAACTATTATTGAACAGATGATGAACAATTAATACATCCCCATGTTTGCAGTTACCGGTAGATGAGTGAATATAAAATTGTGCACAAAGTGGGACTGAAAACAACAATAGCTTTAGATTTATTAAAGGATATAGCAAATGACGCAACACGCAGAGAGCGTGTATTCAGAAACCGAGGATTTTCTGGTTCACGATGATGACTGGCTCATCAGCTGTTTTAGGTTCCCAAGGTCAGTCCTTTTGGAACTGTGCTTGGAGCTGCAACTGGTCTTGGAGCGTGACACGGCAAGGAGCCGTGCGCTGCCCATACACATACAGCTGCTGACCACACATTCTAGAGGGAGCTGGTAGTCCAATTGGGACTGTGCCAGTCCACCCTGAGCCAAACTATGCCAACTGTGGAGGATAGTGATGTCAGTAACGCGTTACAAAGTAACGCGTTACTCTGGTCGGACCACTTTTTTCAGTAACTAGTAATCTAACGCGTTGCTTTTCAAACTGCAGTAATCAGATTAAAGTTATTTTCTCCAAATTATTGTGCGTTACTTAGTTATTTGTCATTTTCTGTAGTACTGTAAATAATTTAATTTTATTTCGCCAATGCGTCTCGGGGGGAGCGATAAAAAAAAAGACAGGAGTGACGTCAGTCTATGCGACCGCCCGGTGTCTTGTAGCACACGTTAGCATTAAGCTAGGTTTAGCATCTCGCTGCGGTCTCCTGTTTGTTTGGGAACGTTGTGACTTGTTAAAAACACGAGCGCACATCCAAAACGGTGTGTGGACTTTGTTTCACGGAGACTGGATCTGCAGCAGACAACACGTCTAACTTGAACGGACTTAACGACGTGATCCGAACGTGAACGAGGAGCAGCTTGTAAACACTGCTAACAGAGCAGCAGCAGCAGCAACAGCCTTCAGGTTGGTCAGATCAGTCAATAACACAAACTGTAGGACATTTTAAAGCTCTGGATCTACGTCTGAAATGTTGTTGTTGCTGTGCAGGCTTTAAATTAACTGAGCGTCTCTAAAACGTCTTCCATCACGTCCATCATCATGTCAACACCAGCCAAAAAGTTAATCACTTTATGAAAAAACTGATGTCAACAAGTCCTGGAGCTGAATAAATCCCTGCCCTGATGATGACCGAGAGATCCAACCACAAGAAGAGGTATTGTTCTTTTATTAATAATTAACCTTTTTAATTTAAAATGATAATCTTATTAACTATTTTTATTTTTTTACCTGTTTGTGTTATTTCCAGTCTGAGACAGAGGAAGCAGCTGTCTTTTTCCTCTTGAGGGACATCCACCTGCAGCTAAGAAGCGTGTGATGATGACCCTGATGCATGCTCAATAATCCAGGTAGAAAAATCTAAAAATGCTAAGTCTGGTCCTCTGGACATTCAAAAAACAAAACAGAACAAAAAAAATTGTAGAAACGTTTTATCTTTTGTCCAAAAGACTTCCTCAGTCTGAGATGCTGTATTCATCTCAATCTTATAAATACTGTAGCACCCTCTCACAGTGGATGAACCAGTTTGCTGCTGACAGCTGAAACCAGCTGCTCACGGACCATCAGCCTAACAATGGATAGTTAGCAGCACCCTGATGGTTGTTTGCTATTCACAGAGGGCTGAGTGATACTAGCAATAACAGCATTGTAAGAGGGGGACAGTTGAACCCAGAGGCCTCCACCCCTGTTTAATGATGGATGGTTTCTTTTCACAAAGATGGCCTCCTTTACTCCTCTCTCAAACCATCGTTCCTCTCTATCAAGGATGTGAACATCTTCATCCCTGAAAGAGTGACCGCTGGCCTGGAGATGAGTGTAGACCACAGAGTCCTGACCTGATGATGTTGATCTTCTGTGCTGGACCATCCTTTTGGCCAGTGGCTCATGCTTTTATTTATTTTCATACAAACGTATTGTTTACTTGACACATTTTCAAAATAAACATTTTATAAGTCTTTTTTGTAAAAATATTATTTGTTTAGTGAAGTCAAGAAAGACTACTGTATTTTGTTTTTTGAATATTTATTAGTAATTATTTTATTAAAACATTTAAATTTTTTATGTATTGTGACAGAGGGTTCTTGTCAGCGGCTGCTGAAAGTAACTAATAAAGTAACTTAGTAATCTAACTTAGTTACTTTCCAAATCAAGTAATCAGTAACTTAACTAAGTTACTTTTCCCAAGGACTATTCAGTAACTTAACTAAGTTACTTTTTCAATGTAACTATGCCATCACTGCTGGAGGACAGAACTATCCGTACATGAACCACTTGTATCAAATTCCCTACAATGCGATTTTGGTTCCGTCTTGCTTGGGAGAGGTTGCTTTTACTGTAAATATGCTCTGCTCTACTCAGAGAGAAATTAACAACTTTTTACACTTTATACAATTGCACTTACCATGAACTGTTTTTGTCTGTTCTTTAAACTGTTTGCTAGTTTCGCTGGTCATTTGTTAGTTTTATGCTTTATTTTAGGGGTTTTCTTTGAGCTACGTGACCAGACAGTGCTGTGCTAACTGCTAATTCACACAAAACTAAGATCATCGATCACGTGAGTCACCCTTGTTTTAAAACATTTTTGTTTTAAACAGTGTTCTATTTCATGTAGGCTCCGCCCTTTAAGCCACGCCTATTGGATTTATCCCTCGTGCTTCGCGCCAACACTGAAGAATTCTAGTCCACGCCCACCTGCTGTGGGCCCCACCTCGGTCTACTATTTAAGCGGCCATTGACCGAGAGACTGCTCCCTAAAAAAAATTCACATCTAAGACTAACGAAGATTTCTCCAGGAGACAACATGTCTTTCAAACGACCTTCAAGAGATGCATAGGATGTGAATTTGGCTTCATCCTGGCGGCGGACAAGCACCCCCTCTGCGAGGCATGCTTTGGAGTCCAACACGCATAGCAGGCCATGGTTCAGCACCCAGCCTGCCAGCTCCTGACGGAAGAGGAAACGGTACGCCGGTTTGACCTCCTTGCCCAAGCGGCAACGGAGGCTCAACCGACGGTGGACGCTCCGCCCAGCCTGTGGTCCATGCAGCTGGCGGTCTATGCGTCCATGGGGGTAGCTAGTGCGGTTGGCCCGTCCTCTCATGGTGGTTCGGACCATGACCGGATGACTAGCCGCCGCGTCCCGCCATCTCCTCTGTGAGGTACGGGACCGGCCATACCCCTCGCCGAGGGAGAAGTCATGGCCGCCGGAGGGGCCGCCATGACCGACACGCTGGGCCCAGCCTGCCCAGCTGAAGAACCCAACCCAGCGCCTTCCAGCCTTCTGACACGGTGAGAGTGCAGCAGCCGAGTGTCATCTCCTGAGGATGCAGGACAGGCGCCACCCCACGCAGACGAGCAGGACGCGTAGGGCACTCACCTCTCGTTGCTCCACGCGCTCCCGGACATCATCAGGTGGGCCGCGCGGACGTGTACGGGCTGAAGGTCCTTGAAGGCACCACTCAGGCCTCACCCTCGCTACTGGCAGAAGGATTCGTCGCCAAAAAACAGTGGCCAGAAGGAAGCGATCTGTCCCAGCGTTTCAGATGTGAACTCCCTGCTGCAGAGCACGGACAACGAGCAACTGAAATCATGAGCCCTATGTCACCCTACGTTGAAGACACAGGTGCACACGGACCAGGCTTTCTCTTCTGTTTCACCGCTGGAGCCCAGCCGGTCAGCACTGAGTTTTGAGGTTTGTACTGAGACCGTCGGGAAATGAGTCGGGAAACGAGTTTTCACTGCCAACACCCAGCTCACCACCGAGCTTCAGGACAAGATTCACAAATGCTCTTCTCAGGTTGGTGCGGCTGCAATTAATACTGTATTGCGTTTTTGGCGCTCAGCATCTGGTGCAAGCTCAAACACGACATGGCCGGAGCTGCTATCGACACGATCACAAACCTATGCACGGTGCTTATGACGTGTTCAGCTTGTTTTTTCAGCTCGGTCCACTGTGCTCCAGAGACAAGTGTAGCTGAAACTTTCCTCATCCATCCCTGATGGTGTGAGCAGAAAATTGTTCTAAAGCCCATCTCGTCAGAGGGACTATTTTGGGGCCAACTATCAGTGTTTGTGCAACTACGTTCATCCTCAGAGATGCTCGAGCAGGTGAGCAACCATGTTGTTTTTCCCCCGGGCAGCCCCTCATTCTGCCCGCGGACCTGTGCACCCATGAGAACATGCTAGAGCTTTTCACCAGCAGCAGCAACGCTCCACCTTCCTTAACCTTGTAGTGCCACCACCGCCAGCTACAATGAGCACCAGGACACAAGAAGAGGCCAGTACAAAATGTCAAAATGTGTGTGATGTCAGTACGTGTTTTGAGCAAAATAAAGAATTTGTCGTGAAAAACAGTATTTTTTATTCAAACATGCTGAACCCCCCGTCCCGGGGCACGTTAACACACCCCCTAACACGGGTAAGGAAGTTGACACGAGGTTATCCGTCAGAATTAAACAGAAAAGTGTATATTTCCATTGTGTTCAGAGAGCCGGGCTGCAGCTGACAGGTGCAGGCAGAGACCTTTCTGTGAACCCTCCAGCCCCGCCTCCCCACATGACGGTGGGGGCCGCTCGCACCGCTGTCATCAGACATAGAGCGGTGAACCATGCAGACGAGTGTCAGACAGATTGTTGTTCCTGCTCTCTCAAACTCGGTTAAATCACATGAGCCTGTCTGAGAACAGTAGTTTTCAGCCAGGACTTTTTTCGTCTCTTCCTCCTACAAGCCAGACAGGGTCAGGTAAAGTCACCGATCCGTCACAAGCGACATTTGTCAGACCTGCACAAATCAAACAGATCAGTACAGGGGTCGTGACGCGACGTGTGGTAAACGCCCCCTTCAGAAGAGCCTCCTATGGACCAATGCAGACTCTGTCCACTTGGCGACGGTAGAGCAGGCTATCTTCTCTGGGCGGCAGAACATTTTGACCGCACCGCTGATAAATTACAGTGCAGTCTAGCTTCAGACCTGCTCTCTAAACTGGTTAAGATGACTAAATCACAACAGTCACACTCTGCAGTCTGCAGAGACGCTGTCCAGGTCCATTGGAGTTTTGGAGACAAAACTCACATCTTCAGCACAGGGCGCAGCACTGCTGTTGGAACTGTTAGCGAAACACGTCATTTCCGGAGTCTCCTCGGACGAGGTGAGGACCGGCTTCTAGTCAAAACACTTCCTGCTTCCAAAGAATCAGGCAGACTCAGGCAGTTTCTGGATTTGTCGATTTTCAACAAACGTATCACATGAGTCGTTCCTTCCATATGCTAATAATAAAACGTATTCTCAAATACACGACACGGGGAACAGGTTCGTCTCAATCGATTGCAGAGATGCATTTTCCACATTCCAATCATAAACAAACACAGTGAATTCCTCAGGTTTGCTTTCAAGAGGTCTACTACCAGTACGACTGCATGACGTCGGTACGCTCTCGCTCCCCGCACCTTCACGAAAGTTATCAGACGGTGTTCAACCGCCGCGTTCAAGGAGCATGAAAATTCAGTTTTTTCTAGGCTCGACGATCGATTGCTTCTGTCTCGCTCCAAGAGGAAGCGGAAGTTCAGACTAGTGTATAACCTGTCCCACTTGTTTCTTGCCATAAACTTTCAAATCTGTTTTCTGTGTTTAGTGAGACACTTAACGAGGAGCAGACTTTCATTGTTGGCAGCTCCATAGTCCGAAACGTGGCACCTGTGACTCAGACCACAATCAAATGCATTCCAGGGGCCAGAGTGGGCGGCATTGAATCCCATCTGAAAATACTGGCTAAAGCTAAGGCGAAATACAGTAAAATCATTATTCATGTCGGTGAAAATGACACTGGGCTACGCAAATCAGAGATCACTAAGATCACTAAAATTAATGTTGCTTCTGTGTGTAACTTCGCAAAAACTATGTCTGACTCCATAGTTTTCTCCGGCCCCCCTCCCCAAGGATTGGGGCCTGGTGACCGTGTCTCTACCCATGGGGCCTGATCGGGCTCAACCTGAATGAGTAACATGGGTTGGCCTTCCTGTGGGCCCACCACCTGCAGGAGGGACCATACAAATCAGGTGCATGATGCCATGGGCAGTGGCCGAAGGTGGAGGCCTTGGTGCTCTGACCCTGGCTTACCAAAGCTGGCTCTTGGTACATGGACCTTTGACCCTGTGATCTTGAAATAATATGAATCACCTTTGTCCAGATATGCAGTTTGACATTTTTTTTACTTTTAGTTTTATCAATTTAAAGCTCAGACAAGCAACAGTCCACAGACAGACCGACAGATAGATGAATGGTGGCACCATATCATAACATGTCCTGTCTATGGTACATCCACACCTAACAGCATTTCAACTTCAAAAAAGCTCGTCACGCACGCAAGTGGACGCACTGGACCCACAGTGGTGTCCAGACCAGAACGCGAACTGCGGCGTGGCGGCGGGGTGTGTGGGAGGAGCTTACCGGTATACCGAGTTCCTCACTGCACTCCGCCAGGCAAGGAGCTTTTTATTTCTGTCTCTGTAGAGCAGACTTGACTGGTCGTGAAGGACTTGTCGCGAACACACAGCTACAATGAGTTTCTCTTCCATAGTACACGACTTCGCGGGTTTTTTCTGTGTCCCACAAACAATACGTCACATAGTTGCGCAATACCCGTCCCCTCGTTTCCGCGTCACATAGGGACTCTCCCCCTCTCTTCTCCCCCCGACTCTCCCTGATCAACCAATCAGGGAGAGTTGAACGGCGTTTGAACGTTTGAACGGCGAAATCATCAACATGTTCAAGGCGTGCTTTGGAGGCTGACGCGGGTTCACGTGCACGGAAAACGCTTTCCAGCACGCTCAACACGCACGTGACGTGACGCCCGACGCCAAGACGCGCCTGGAGGCACGTCCCCCATTGACTTTGCATGTAAACTGGACGCTCCTGCAGTTGAAACGCTGTTAGGTGTGGACGTACCATTAGGATGAGCGTATAACAAATTGTCATGAATCATAACTGTCACAGATGAACATCTCATTGCTTTCTAGGAACACTGCTTCTTAATTTAGTTAATTTTTAGCTAGATGTTTATGAACATTTTCAATGTTGCTTGGATATCTTTTAAACCAAAAACAATGCTTGGAAGGAAGGCGTGCTGTGTGGATTGTTCTGCTGCATGGCTCTGAAGCACCATATTTCTTAGCTTTCCTAAATCTTACAAGGTGATTTTATTTTCCCTGTGTTCAGCCGTTGAATGTAATGTGGGTGAGGTAGAGCCAATAAAACAATAAAGATAAGATTTATTATCCTACAGTTAAGCCCGGGCTGAATTAAATCTCTATTTAATAGCATCCTCACAGAAGCCATGCATGTTTAAGTGAGAACACAGGTCTCTTTTCCTGACAGTTCACTCTGCAGCATCTTCCATTGTGTCACTGTACTAAATTATATACACCAGCACTATACAATAATGTAGTTAAAAGCAAAGTGGCGTCATTCTTTTCCCCCCATTTCTCCATCACTTCCTTCTCTCTTTTTTCATGTTGCTCTTTATTCTCTTGTCTCATATTTATGTATTTATGCTTCCCCCCCAACCATGTCCTCCTTTTTCATCAGTCTTTGTCCATTACAGTAGTTTAAATCTAAGATCGATGTAAAAATGCTAGTACTGTAGAACAGTTCTACAAAATAAGTACGACCTTCCCATGATGCTTATCAACACAGACAGAGCTAGGGAACCTTTTTAAAAACAAAAACAAGTGATTTTGACTAACATGCAACCACATAATGCAAGAAAGGAAGCACTGAGGTAAAAGGCTCAGATTGAAGAATTTCCAACAGACTGGAGAGAAGAAGACACAAAATGGCACCAGCTGGAAGACTCATCTGAAATACTCCAGCACAATTCATGTATGACCAAAACTGTGTCTCTTGAGAACAACAAGAACCCCCCCCCCGCAATAAAAACACACATAAATATTCAATGCAAAATATGTGCTACTAATATAAACCCCTGGCATTATAATAGAGTATTAAAAACAATTGGAGGGTTTTTAATAAAGATCCTGCTGGTTGGTAACCTGATCATGTGAC
Organism: Garcialebias charrua; assembly: GCA_038048925.1. Lineage (NCBI taxonomy): Eukaryota > Metazoa > Chordata > Actinopteri > Cyprinodontiformes > Rivulidae > Garcialebias > Garcialebias charrua. Next base: position 33,429 of record JBBPBX010019324.1, read on the forward strand.
AACAAGTCAGAAGGCCTAAAATCTATCATTTTAACAAAGCATCAGCTTAATGCCTTCCTCAGAGACTGTTTCAGCAGATGATTATCATTAAGCAGTTCTTTGGCAGCTTATCAGACTCAGATAAGAACTGTGAGTTTTGGGCCATACCTTGTCTTCCCATTACATTCTCTCCTCAGACTGGTGTACAGCAAACCCTCGACCTACGTCACCCGCGACCTACGGCAACTCAGACTTACGATTTTATCATATTTAATAAAAATATGATTAAAATATATATATATATATTATTATTATTATTTTTTTTTAATGTTATTAATTTCATGTGTATAGCACTTTGTTGCAGCTGTGGTTGTTTTAAATGGCTTTATAAATAAAGTATAATTATTAATATTTCGTTTTTAATTACAATTTGATCGTATTTACGCAACTTCCGGTCGTTTCCGGTCGCCATTTTACTACAGTACTGCGGTCAATGGAGCTCTAGACGCTCCTGTCAGCTGGCTTTAGAGGACCGTGTGTCCGTTCAGGGTTGCCTCATACGGATAAATTTGCTGGAAACACTCGGTCAACTCTGTGGACGTCTCAGACCCGGAGGAGCAGCCGCCGATCGCCCCGTGATCGCTCTAACAACGCCGCCCGACATGCTAACGACAGCAGCTAACAGAGCAGCTAACACAGGCGAAGACACCGAGCCGACATGCCGCGGAGGGGCCATCTGCGGCCGGGAGCTCGCCGCAAATGTCCGCCTGGCAGTCGGGGGACACCGAGCTAACGCGGAGATACAAAGCCGACAGCCTTTTTGAATGAACTGACATGCTAACCATTGCTGCTAATGGCGGGGCCTAACCGTAGCTAACGCCGAGCTTGTTTTGGATGGAGGATTATCGCGGAGAAACGGCTTTCAGTAAGTTTTTTTTTTTCTGGCTCCAAATGTATGAAGTTAAGAAGCTAACAGTCATTCTTTTAAACAGTTTTGACCACGTGTGTGCGTGTGGAGCGTAAGGAAGCTGGGGGAGCTCGGACGGGTGCGAGCTGATGCTAAAAGACGAAGGCAGGCTTTGACCAGCTCAAAGTAAGACATTATATTTTTTATTTATTGTACAGTACTGTATTCATTTACTGTACAGTTCTGTGCATGTTCATGGCCTAGTATGTCTGCTTGTTCAGTCTCATGCCATTAAATATGTGTGCGGCGCTCCGTTAGTGGTATAGCCGCGACCTATGTCAGAAACGCGGACCTACGACAGGCAGGTGTTTTTGGTCCGCGAGGTACGACAAAATCGACCTAAGTCACACACGTAGGTCCCAATCCCTGACGTAACTCGAGGGCTTCCTGTAGACTGATGGTAGCAGCTGACAACTTGCTGCTGTAGTGCTCACTGCTTTAGCTTTCTTGGGTCAAGAAGTCCTACATTGCACTAATGCAGGGCTATTCAACTAAATTGCTCAGGGGGCACAGTTACTTAAGGCCTAGATCTCAGGGGCCAGACATCCAGCAGTTATTGTCATTAAGTTTGTTTTACAGTTTAAAGTTTAGTTTTATTAAAGAATGAACCAATTGGAGGGCCAAACTGAGCTCGCCTGTGGGCCTGACTTGGCCCCCGGGCCACCAGTTGAATAGCCCTGCTCTAATGCTTTACAATAAAGTCCCTTTTCACCTGAATGATGAAGATAAAGGAGACCTTCATCTTTTTTTCAGGGACTGAGCAGTGCGCTTATCTGAAAACTCAGAATCCATATATTGTCCTCTTCAAGGCTTTGTTCTTTTCTTCTGGTGGTCAGCAAACAACCTACTGGTGTATTACTGCCACCAACAGGTAACAAGTGTGGGACAGGACGGACAGCAAAAAAAAGCATAAAAAATAAATGTACAAAATGTCCTTCATATCGGTTAGATTGTTTCAGTTTTAACACCTGAAGTCTTAGCTAAAATATATATTTTAAAAACTGCAAAGTCTTGTTAGACATAATCTAAATGTCAGATTTGAAAAACTTTATAAACTCAAGTCTGCGCTAAACGAGTAAATAAAGGTTTACAGAGTCCATGAAAATAGAAATGACATGACCTTGACCGGCTTCAGCTGTAAGTCACAGTATGAATGTAAGCTGAAGCTTGAAGATGTAAAATGTTTCACACAAGTGCTCCAGTTCTTAAGTCAAGAACTGTTCAGGCTGTTAAACATGGTATACACAGCGAGGAATAAACAGGAAATGATAACTTTCTGAGAATGATCAATAAACCAATTAAATCAAATGAAACTAGAAGCTCTCGGAGAGCGCACGCCTCCATAGGGTCACTCATGAAGTAACGTAGCTGCTGCCGTCTCTTCCACTCCCACATTCTTCATACATTCTGCATCCAGCATCCAGCATCCTCTGTCCATCGACAGACAGAGACCTGGAGCGAGGCAGTTTTTTTGTGTTGCCTCTGTCAGTAGCACAGCAAGCTGCAGCAGCTGTAATTCCTGGATCTGGAAGGTGATCCAGATCAGCACCAAAAATTATTAATTTATCATTTGTGCCAACCTCAATTATGTCTTAAAAATTCTTGAAAATCCATTCATAACTTTGGGTAATCTTGTGCACAATCAGACAAACCAACTTGAGCGAAAACACAACCTCCTTGGCGGAGGTAATAATCCTCTAGTATTAAAATCAACTACTGATTTTTAATGGAATAGCAAAGCAATGTGTAAAAATGGTAATTTAATTAAACATTTTCTATTGTCCTCATATAAAATGTGACTACTGTATGTAATTTTTTATATTTTATGCAACAAAGCAGGGAAATATCTTTGGATTTTCTACCCATCAATTATAAAATTAGAGCTCTATATGACTAATAAGACCCAGAATTTTTTAAAAATATTTTGACATGTCATTATATATATATATATATATTAAAAAAAAGATTTACTGAACTGAGTTGATTTTTTTGTTTCATCCATTCAACCTTTGTTCAGGCAGGTTAATCTCATTGAGCCTCGAGGACTCATTTACAATTCCTGGTGATTCCTGGTACTCTTAAAATATCACTCTGAGGAAACGTGGCAATTTGCAAGTAAGTACAAGTCTGGGTCATATTTACAGACGATGTCATTAAATGAGCAATATGAGGATAATTACAGATTTAAATGACCAAGTACTAAAAAAATAATTATATACAAGTTCTCCTATTAAAATTCAAAGACCTGGTGAAGAATAGATGCTTCCAGAGTTCATATAAAGAAACCTGCAACTGTAACAATATTGAACATTGAAGTGCTTCCTGGAGGATCACACTATCCTTGAGTTATTCCAATCTGGCTTTAAACCTCTCCACAGCACTGAAACTGCCCTACTAAAGGTTTTTAATGACATCTTCTTATCCACAGACACTGGTGACTCTGTGCTGCTTGTCCTATTGGACCTTACATCCGCTTTTGACACATCGACCCTGAGATCCTCATTGCTAGGTTGGAGCAGTGGGTGGGCATCACAGGGTCAGCTTTCATTGGGTTCAGATCCTACGCTGACAGATCCTTTTGTGTTTCATCAAGGATTTATTTCTTCATCGGCAGCGCTCAAATGGGGGGTTCCGCAGGGGTCCATCCTGGGTCCCCTCCTATTCTCTTTATACCTGCTGCCACTTGGTGCCATTTTCCGTAAACACAACATATCCTTTCACTTCTACGCCGATGACTGTCAAATTTACTTCCCCCTAAAGGCTCGGATATAGTCGCGCTTTGGTCCGCAAGCTGGAGCGCACGTGCTGCGCGCGCACTGTGCATGCGTTTATAGTGTGGCACGGCAGCGCTTGGCAAAGTGCTGTTCTTTTACGGACCAGCAGGTGGCAGTACCCTCTAAAACCTGTGCATATGTTGCAAGAAAGGGTGTAGAAGAAGAAATCTACCGTAGAAGAAGAACTGTTTGAAATCACACAACAAAAACAAATAGCTTTCCGCTCGCGTGCTGAACTGTTGTCTTTATTTGCGGCTTTCAATGCATGGAGTCAGCGGAGGAGAAAGCGATCACGTGACTTTTGGCGAAAAAACAAAAGAAAAGTCCGACTCCAGATCAGGAATGAAGGAGAATTTTAACATTTTGTGTCACAAAACATTCCTCCATGCGTCGCGACGCCGTTTCCACGACCACAGCGGCGCAGACAGCTGCAGAATCTGGCGTGAAGGCTGTCGGTGAGGTCCACACCCGACCTGTCAATCAATTCGGCGCGCGCGCTAGGCTTGCGGAGCTTCAAAATCTAGGAGGTGCACGACCACGCGCAAAACCAACGCGCTGGCCAAAGCGCGGGGGCGGGGACTTCGCGATTGCGTCACTTTGGCCGCGCGCCCTATGCGACGCGTCAACTATATCCTAGGCTTAAGACACAATGGTACATGCTCTATTCAACCTCTGCTCGACTGCCTGCTGACATCAGGGACTGGATGGCTTTAAATGTCTTAAGTTTCAATGAAAAGAAATCAGAAACAAGCGCTCAATACAAAAAATGAATGAATCAATCAATGAAAAGAAGTCTGAAGTCATGTTGCTTCCTCCCAACGACACTATCATGAACCTTTCTGCTCTAGCCCTGTCAGAAAAACAAAAAGTCACAAATCTCAGAGTGATAATGGATCCTTCCATGAAACTCAACAGTCATGTAAACAAGATCGTTAAATCCTGTTTTTTCCAGCTGAGGCGACTGTCTAAACTGAAGCCCATTTAATCCAAAAATAACCTGGTGACAGTGATTCACGCATTTATGACATCTAGGCTTGATTACTGCAATTCTCTGTTTGGTATCAGTCAGACCACCATTGCACGACAACAACTGGTCCAGAACGCAGCAGCCTGATTTCTAACCAGTACAGGCAGAAGAGAGCACATTACACCAGTCTTGGCCTCCCTGCACTGGCTACCGGTTCATCTTCGAATCCAGTTCAAAATTCTCCCTGTATGTCTACAAATCGCTGAACAGTCTCGCCCCCCACCCCAATCTCTCTGATTTACTACAGCTGTATGTCCCACCACGTTCTCTGAGGTCAGCAGACCAGTTTCTTCTCACAGTTCCAGGAACTCGTCTTAAGCGCAGAGGTGACAGGGCCTTCCCTGTAGCAGGCCCAAGACTTTGGAATGAGTTACCTCTTCTCATCAGACAGGCCCCCTCCCTCTCGGTTTTTAAATCCTGTTTAAAGACCCACTACTATTCCGTAGCTTTCAACATCAGATGATCGGTGTTTTAACCCATATGCATCACACAGGTTGGTCGTTATATGTATTATCTGCAATGTTTTTATGTCTATATTCTGATTTAACTTAATTTTGTATGTTGCTTATGTGTTGTCTGTTTTTCTGTTTGTACAGCACTTTGGTTGGCCTCATCACTGTTTTAAGTGCTCTATGAATAAAATAGTATGGTATGGTATGAACATAAAGGTGCAGAATTATGTGCATTTAGCCCCCTGGTATTATCTGTTAATCAGAGAACATTGTAACCAAATTTAAATAATCTCTTCCATCAATGTTTATTATGTTTATGTTTATTAAATTTGTTCATTTTTTTTTACAAAATAAACAATACAAGACAATCTCATAAATGATAATGTACAAAATATAAAAAAATGAAAGGTAGCAGAAAGAAGAATAAATCTTATTATATCTGCCCCTTACTTCCAACAATCAGATTAAACAATAATAATCAACCATGTAAACAATAATAATCTTCAACCAACTTTTTCCAACAATCAGATTAAACAATAATAATCTTCAACCAACAGTACAAAATGACTAACTCTTTCTAATTTTCTAACTAATACAATACACATTACGCTATTTCATATATATTTTTTAACACATTTGTTTTGATCATTTTCTTAAATGTAAACATTGACTTGGCATTTTTAACTACATTCTCCAAGCCATTCCATAATCTAATTCCCTGGATTGAGGTAGAACGTCCCTTCAAACTAGTTCTGAATTGTGGTTTTACAAACATCTCTGTCCCCTTAAGATTATAACAACTTTGTCTTTTAACAAAATGCATTTGGATATTTAAAGGTAATGCATTATTTTGAGCCCTATACATAACTGATAAAATATTATAGTCTACCAAATCATGGAACTTCAATAACTTTAGGTGATAGAATAATGTACTTGATGGATGACGGTAATGCTTTCTAGTGATAATTCTTACAGCTCTTTTCTGTAATACAAAAATAGGTTTTGTGATTGTTTTACACGCATTCCCCCAAACATCAATGCAATAGATTAAGTGTGGAACAATGATTGTGTTATACAACAAATACAGAGCTTTATCATTCAATAGGTCTCTGACTTTGTACAGTACTGCAATCGATTTAGCTATTTTTATTCTTACAGAATTTATGTGTTGTTTCCATGTCAGTTTGTCATCAATGATAACACCCAAAAACTTCACCTCACTCACTCTACAAATCTCAACATCCTCAATTTTGAGTGGAACATCAACAGTTTTCTTTTTATTACTGAATATCATGTAATTAGTTTTTTCTAGATTTAATGATAATTTATTTATTTTAAACCAAGTTTGTATCTTGACAAATTCTGTCTTTATCAATTCCAACATTTGTTCTATATCTTCACCTAAACAGAAAAAAGTGGTATCATCAGCAAAAAGTACACATTTAAGGAGTCCTGACACATTTACCAAGTCATTCACATATAAAATAAAAAGCTTTGGTCCAAGTACAGAGCCTTGGGGAACTCCACATGTGATATTACAGAGGTCAGATCTTACATCATTTATTTGTACAAATTGTTTCCTATCTTTTAAGTGGGAGTGGTGGCGCAGAGGTTAAGAAGGTGCGCTTGTGATCGGAAGGTCGCCGGTTCAAGCCCCGGTACCGACAACATCAAAGATGTGGGTGGGATAAGTGAAGCGGTCACAATTGTCTCCACCCTCATCTGCCCCACTCTGGGCCCTTGAGCAAGGCCCTTAACCCACACCATCTGCTCCCCCGGGAACCCTAGATATCAGCTCTCTGCTCCACACAGAGGGCTGTGGTTGCTCGGTGGTCTGTGGTTGTGTCAGGAAGGGCATCCGGCGTAAAAACTGCCAAATCTTCGTGCGACCAGTTCGCTGTGGCGACCCCTAACGCAGGGAAAAAAGCCGAAAGAAGAAAAAAAAAAAAAAAAAAGAAGTTTCCTATCTTTTAAGTAGCTAGATACCCACTGTAATGCTGGTCCTCTAATACCATATTTGTTCAGTTTTTCAAGGAGAATGGTGTGATCAATAGTATCAAATGCTTTTTTTAAATCAACAAAAATACTGATACAATATTGTTTTTGATCGACAGCAGTAGTTATTTGTTCCATTAATTCCATGAGAGCCATTGATGTAGAGTTTTTTGCTCTAAACCCATACTGACTGTTGCTTAGAATATTTTGTTTATCTATAAATTGATCTAGTCTGTTTACAAATAGTTTTTCAAGAATTTTTGAAAACTGTGGTAACAAGGATATAGGTCTATAATTGTTGAACACACATTTATCACCATTTTTAAAAAGAGGAACGACCTTAGCTACTTTCATATTATCTGGAAATATTCCTGTTGAAAATGATAAATTACATATGTATGTGAACGGCTCAATAACATGGCTCATTATGTCCTTTACAAACATCATATCCATGTCCACCCAGTCTTGTTTTCCTCTGTCTTGCAGAGCAATGAATCAGACAACAATGACTTAGATGATCATGTTGATCATTTTATGACTTCAATGCAAGCTTCGCTTGATACAATTGCAATTCAGTAATTGATTCTTTCTTTCTCAGTAGTGCATTTTCAGAATTGAACCAACTGAGTTATGTATTTTAAAACAACTATCTAGAAAGCTGGAAAGTAAATGGCGCTCCAACAACATGGAATAATTTTATTTAACTTTGAGAGATAGCCTGCTAACGTATAAGAAAGATCTCTGTAAAGCTAGAACTTTATATTATTCATAGATGAGAATAAAAATAACCCTATAGCTGGACTAATGAAAAGTCCTATCTCTGTTGAACCATGTAGCCTACAACTATAAGCAGTGACGACTTCATGAGATTCTTTATAAATGAAATTATTTCAATTAGAGAGAAAATTCAAACCATCCTTCCTACTGTCTCTGATTCCCTGTCAGATAAGACAACTTTAGAAACGTCACTATAGAACCTAATTTATGTTTAGACAGTTTTTGTCCTGTTGAGTTCTCTGAATTGTTAAAAATAATAGCCTTACCCAAACCATCCTCATGTCTGCTAGATCCCATCCCAACCAGGCTGTTTGAAGAGGTATTTTCCTTTATCAATGTCCACATTTTGAATCTACTCAATTTGTCTTTAATGAGCGGTTATGTACCTCAGCACTTCAAGATTGCTGTAATTAAACCTTTATTTAAGAAGTCTGGCCTTGATTCAGAAATTCTAGCCAACTATAGACCTATATCTAACCTAAATTTCATCTAAAAAAATTCTAGAGAAAATAGTTGCAGGTCAGTTGTGTTAACATCTACAAAGAAATAATCTGAAGTTTCAGTCAGGGTTTAGAGCTCATCATAGCACAGAAACAGCACTAGTAAAAGTCAATAATGATATTGTCATGGCTTCAGACAATGGACTTGTGTCTATACTGGTCCTGTTAGACGTCAGTGCTGCATTTGATACAGTTGATCACAATATTGTACTACAGAGACTTGAATATAATATTGGGATTACAGGAACAGCTCTAAATTTGTTTAACTCATATCTATCTGATAGATTCCAGTTTGTAAATGTAAATAATGAATCTTCTTCATACACCAAAGTTAGTCATGGAGTTCCTCAGGGTTCAGTGCTTGGACCAATATTCTTTAATTTATATATGCGTCCATTAGATAATGTTATAAAACAGCATGGGCTAAATTTTCATTGTTATGCTGATGATACACAATTATATTTGTCCATGAAACCCAATGAACCCAATCAGTTACTTAGATTACAAGCAGGTTTTAAAGACATAAAATCCTGGATGACCCTTAATTTTCTGCTTTTGAATAAAGACAAGACTGAGGGTGTGGTTTTTGGACCTGAGCATCTTAGGAATACATTTTCAGTCTTTCTCTACATGACATTAAGCTGGCCTCCAGTTCTAAAGTTAAAAATCTTGGTGTTATTTTTGATTAGGACGTGTCTTCATCCCACATATTCAAAATGTTACCAAAACCGCTTTCCTCCAGCTGCGTAATATCACTAAGGTTAGAAACATCTGGTCCAAAAATGATGCAGAAAAACTGGTTCATGCATTTGCCACATCTAAGTTGTACTATTGCAATGGTCTATTATCTGGGTGTCCAAATACTTCTTAAAAAGTATTCAGTTGATCCAAAATGCTGCTGCCAGAGTCTTAACTGGAGTTAGTAGGAGAGATCGTATCTCTCCAGTTTGAGCTTCTCTCCACTGGCTCCCTGTCAAATCCAATAGAATAGAATAGAATTCAAAAACTTACCTACAAAGCTCTCAACAACCTAGCTCCATCTTATATTACATATCTGATGTGTATAGCACTTTGCTGCTGCTGTGGTTGTTTTAAAGGGCTTTATAAAAAAGTATTATTATTATTACCTTATTGTGCTGTTATTCCTAACAGAGCACTTGTCTCTCAGACTGCAAATTTACTTGTGGTACCTAGAGTTTCCAAAAGTAGAACAACAGGCAGATCTTTCTCTTGTGGAACCAACGTCCAGTTTCTGTTCGTGTGACTGACACATTGTCCAGTTTAAGACTGGACTTGAGACTTTCCTTTTTGATAAATCCTGTAGTCAGGGTTGGCTTGGTTTCCTGAGCGTTCCATTAGTTATGCTGCTATAGACTGCTGGAGGACAAACTGACCACATTTCTTCACTCTGCTGCTGTCTTTACTTACTCAATCCGTTTTGTGTTTGTAATTTTTTCTATTCTCGACACATGTTTTTGTCTTTCAGGTACACCTGCACCTACATCTGGACCTGCCATTCTGTGTTCGTTTCTCATTCCTGTCCTCTCAAACCCAGACAGTTGAAGCAGATGGCTGCTTGTCCTGCTGCTTGTCCTGCTGGAGGTTTCTTCCTGTTAAAAAGGGAGTTTTTCTTTCCCACTGTTGCCTTTGTGCTAGCTCAGGATGCGACAAAGTAAAGATTCACAGTCTGCTGCTTCCTTAGAGAACTTTACTAACTGGCCTTTGTATGTGAATGTTTCTGTTCAGTGCCCTGAGACAACTTCTGTTGTGATTTGGCTCTATACAAGTACCACAAACTGAATTGAATAGTTTACATTACATGAAATCACTTATTCTATTTGTAGTCGTTTCACTCTGAACCAGCATCAAGAACACGTGGACATATTGAGTATTTTTTTTCTCTCTTCCAATTTGTTTCTTTTTCAGTCACAAGAATCACAAGTTATCTGTTTGTTGTTGAGATGCTTGAACCTTTGTTCATGTTACAGAAAATCCTTTTACTCCTTCAACCTCTACAGCAGTAAAAATGCAGAGAAAGGTAGAGAGGTTTCACACTCCAGTAGCAGAACTATATTTAGCACTTTTGTCATCTCTTGACAGAGTGAAAAGCAGAAAATGAGAAGCAGCAGAGAAAAGGTGTCATAATTTAATTTGTTTTCTCTGTGGGAAACGAAACAATCCTAGGAAGTAAACTAAATGCACAAAATCCTCACACTCACGAGCACATACACACACTGCAAACATATCTATCCCCCAACCAGATCCCCAACCGAACACTGAAGAGGAGGGAAAAAATAACCACATCCTCCCTCAGATGGTTCATGTGGGATGATGGTTTGTGTTTTGAAATTAGAAGCCTTTTCTCCCACGATGCCTGAAAGAACCGTGGAAATTATGGAAGCTTTGAAATGAAAATTCAATTAGAAAACCCAAAGCTGCAAAAAAATAAAATAAAATCTGACATTTTCAAAAATATGCTGCTAAGAAACCGGTAATTTTTTCAATTTAATTTTTTACTTGAAGCCACAGTACCAACAGGATTTACTGTATTGTGTAGGAAAGACACAAAATAAAACTAGTCAGCATCAGTCAGAGGATAAATAAACTTCCTGCGTATTCAAAAACTTAAAAAGCACAACTCCACTTTGAGTCGTTCAACACC
>JBBPBX010019325.1:0-17065 GCA_038048925.1 Garcialebias charrua
CACAGGTATCTGGACTCGGCCAAATACATGTGATCCCTCTCATCCGGCAGAGAACTGAGTCTGGCCTCACTCTGACTCCAAAATCAACCCTCTAGATCAACATCCAAACACACCATTCACATCCCAAACTGACCCCATTATTAATCAACAAAACCATCTAAGAATTAATGTCATTAGGACAAATGCACACCTCTCCATTCCATCTCCAAACACCACCCAGCCACTACAGGTATCTGCTCTCTGCCAAATACAGGTGAGTCCGTGCAGCAGGCGATGGCCTGCACCCCGCCTGCACCAGGGGAAACACCGTCCCAACATCATCCACCTCCTTAGGAGCAATCATTTTTAAGATCCTCACCCGTGCACAAGGTGTCACACACCCCAGAAATAGGCAGAACAGCAGAAAAACTCCCAGCGGCAAGGCCAAGAGCTTGACCATCACCTGAGGCCATGACCCTCTCGTGAACCAAGACAGTGCATGCCACAGCCCTGTATGCGCCACCTCCGTCTGATGCTCCTGAAGCTCTCTCAGATGGCGCAGGGCCTCTGTCACCCTGACCTGTGGATCTGAAACAGACGCATCAGGTATAAAGGTACAGCAGGTGTTATTATCAATCATCTCACACACTCCATTAACAGATGCCTTAAACAAATCCAGCAGCAATCTATGATGTAAAGACACAACATACATGGCCCACCGCTCTGCAGAGGTGGTCCCTAACGCCTGTACCGACTCATAAATGAACATCCCAAATTGGTAATCTAAAGCTTCCATGTGCAACAGGTGGTCCCCGACCTTCGATCCCGGGAAGAAGCTACGCTTCCATTCCACTGGGACCTCTGAACCCCAAGAAGACTCGAGCTGACTGACGTCAGAAGTCTTTGACCGTCCCACATAGTGAGAACCGTTACTCAAAGACACCAGGTACGACCCCTCTGTAACCGCAACCGGTGCACAGCACCCAGTCCAGTTCGCTGGCAAGGTCAGGAATACCTGATGTCCACACAGCCAGGCCAAGGCCTCAACCGGATACGTACCATTGCTGCTAGGCACACTCCTGAACTCCCTGCCCGGATGGTACACCGCTCGGCACCTCTCCTCAGGGAGTGACCCCACTACCACCTGATATGAGTCCTGATGATGGACGCGGTGCACACAGACAGGAAACTGTCCACTGGATGGCCATTCTACAAATTGAGCTAACACCATCGGGTGTGATAATGTACTCAATTTGCACCACTTAGGCTGACATTGCAGGTGCTCCATGTAGAATCCTCTGGAGCTAATCTGCAGAACACAAAATGACAACATCCGGTCAAGAGGTTTAATCTTCAATGGCAGCTGTGATTCCGCAACAGGAAGTGGGGTACAGATGTAAGACTCAGACCTGTGGCGGCTTCTGGCCAAGAACTGCGCATACCTGTACCAAGAGTTCCTCTGAAAGACTTCAGAAAAATTCATCGATAGATGACCAGCATCCTGTACCTGCGTCCATGCCCCCTGCATGAGGACATCTCTCTTGCCCCTCTGATGAGGTACGGGATGACAGCTCGGATGACCTGGTATCACACAGAAATACTCCAACAACAGAATGATGGAAACGATAATCAATGACCCCACACCTGCAGCCACCATTAGCCTCTTCTGCCCCTCAGCCATGCTTGATCTAGTTCGAAATCCTCTACAGTGTCAAACTTTGAACCCTGAAATGTGATGAAACACAACAGAAACACAAATTACCCCCTTCTCAGTTAAATCTGCAGAACCTGAAAAGGTAAATACACATGAAAAGCAGTGTTGAAACCCAACCACCAAACGCATGCACAGTTTACAAAATCTTCTTTTTTCCGCTTTCTTTTTTATTTACATAGGAAATCACTGGAACCGCACCTGTAAAAAATACATCCTCAAAATGAATAAATCACTCTCCCATTGAATTTCGAACCAGAAATAAGAAAGTGGTCAAAAACCCCTAATATTTTATGATTTAAACGCTGAAATTGAAAAATTTAACTCCAAACCCTTGAAAGTTAGACCTGGTAATGAATTAAAGTATGTGTTGTTCTGTTGATTTCTAATTCTAGATATAAGTAAGTTTAATTGATAAAAGTTAAAAGTTAAAGTGTAGCAGACAACTAAATTAAATCTGAGACAAGAAATAGGAGCAGAATGTAACACTAATTTAATATTAAAGGTGAAATCTAATATCGAATCCTAAGTGTGTGATCTTTAAAATGTGTGATTTAAAATTTAAAGTTTGAAATATTGATGATTCAATATTGCAAAATAGAAACACATGTAAAGTTTAAAACACTGTGTCAGTCTTTCTGAATCGATTTAACCCTCTGCTTTCTGTTCTGTTTAGATCTTTGTAGAAAGCTTCATTCTTCAGAGGTCACCACCCTTTTCTTGGGCTGCAGATTGCTCAAGGTGATAACCCAGTTGGTACTTTGTTCCAATTTCCCCGTTCCACTGGTCAAGCAAAAACTGCCCCTGACCCAAAGAGAATGGTTGACCTCCTCTTTTAGGCTCCTCTTGTTGTGGCCTGCCTTGTTAAGCTGCAATCATGCAACTGGCCCTTCCCTCTCAAGGCAACAAGGCAGACAGGCCTGGGGAACTGTTTCCCTATCGTTCTGGCCTATTCTCCAAAGCAAGCACAAGGATGCTCCTCAGGAAGACAGGTGTTTTCAGGAAACTTCACCACTCGAACCAGAACACCTCACGAACAGATGACTTCCACGGCAGAGGAAGTGAAACGATGAAAAGATGAGACCCACACCTTCCTCGAACCCGATCTTAAGGATGAAGATGCCGGACAGCCCACCGCTCGTGTGGACCACCCCCTCCAGGTGCAAAGCCGGCCCTCTCAGCTGTGCAGCTCCGACAGAGCTGCCTCGACCTGTCGTGATGACCTTTAAGGCTCCTCCGGATCGCTCTGGATGTGCCTCTCCCTCTCTCGCGCGCTGCTGGTGATGTACGCCTCGACAGCTCAGCTGTGCGCACCCCCCTTTGGCTCAGGCCACTCTCTTTAATGCCCCTTTTCCACCGGTCGGCTCGGGTCGGATGTTACGTCATATGTGCGTCGCAGAGACCCTCTTTCATCCTTTTCCACCGGATATTCCGTGCTAAGCCGCGCGAGATTTCTTGAGATTTTCAGGCTGGTTTCAGAGGTGTACTGATGCGAGCTGACCCGCTCCGGAAGTAGGAAGGAGGAGACTCGAGCAGTTTTCACGGAAGAGAGGGACGCGATCACTGCAGGACTTTACATGATAAACACGGTAAAAACAATTATTATTTTTTAAATTTATAGCAAAGATGGGTCTTCAGCTGAACGTGTCCTTAATAAAATCACGTACTGCTCAAAACTGCAGGATTTTAAAAAGCAGGTTCGCCACGAGCAACACGCGGCGCGCGGGCGGCTTTATGTCTTTAAATGTAGCTCAATGAACAGATATAAAATATATTTCATAGCTGACTTTATAGTACGAGGGCTCCTGAGCTTAACCACGCTTTAATATTGTCACGTAGTGGTCAAATATGCTGCATTTAAAGTATGCTGGTGAAGATTCTCAGTCATCCAGGACATGATAAATCAAAAAGGCGTTCAATTCAGGATCAACTGGACTTTATTTGTAACAGAAAACGTTTCGACTTCTGTCCAGAAGTCTTTTTCAATTCTGAATGGAAGCTGTGAGAACGAGAAGTTTTATACAGGCTTACAAGTCAATAACACATACATGTAAATTGACAGATCACACCTTAACAGTAGGGAGTCCCTTGAAGTCTCTGACAGAAAACACAACTAATCACAGCTGAGGTAACACATACATGTAAATTGACCGAACACACCTTAACAGTAGGGAGTTCCCTTGAAGTCTCTGACAGAAAACACAACAACTGTATGTAAATTGACAAACAACACCTCACAGCCCAACAACAGAGGCTTCTCAACAAACTTTGTTAGTCTAATTCACAGACAAGACACCTCTGCTCCCATCCGGTGTAAGACCTTTGTGAATCAGCCCCAAAACTGAGTTGTAAGTTTTGGAAAGTTGAAATCTCAGACCTCCTCCTCTGTTAAGAGAAGGTTTTTCTCTCTTAACATACAAAGCTTCCTTAACACCCCTCTCAAACCATCTGTGTTCTCGGTCCAAAATTTGCACATTTTCATCCTCAAATGAGTGTCCCTTGTCCGTGAGGTGAAGGTGAACAGCTGAGTTTTGTCCAGAGGTGGTGGCTCTCCTGTGTTGGGACATTCGTTTGTGAAGAGGCTGCTTCGTTTCTCCAATGTAACGGTCTGAGCAGACCTCGCTGCACTGGACTGCATACACCACACCACTCTGTTTGTGTGTGGGGGTTCTGTCCTTCGGGTGGACCAGCCTCTGTCTGAGAGTTCTGCTGGGTTTGAAATGTACTGGGATGTTGTGTTTGTTGAAAATCCTTCTGAAATTCTCTGAGACTCCAGCAACATAAGGAATGACAATGTTTTTCCGTCTGTTAGCATTTTTCTGTTGATTATTGTGTTTAGCAGATTTTCTCGCTGACTTGACAAAAGCCCAGTTGGGATATCCACATGTTTGCAGCGATTTGTTGATGTGTTTCTGTTCCTTTTCCTTCCCTTCTGTCCTTGTGGGGATGTGTTCTGCCCGATGCTGTAAGGTTCTGATAACAGAAAGTTTGTGCTCCAGTGGATGGTGAGAGTCAAACAGAAGATACTGGTCTGTGTGGGTTGGTTTTCTGTAAACTTCAATGTTGAGACTGTCCTCTCCCTCCATATCCCTACTGTTAAGGTGTGATCTGTCAATTTACATGTATGTGTTATTGACTTGTAAGCCTGTATAAAACTTCTCGTTCTCACAGCTTCCATTCAGAATTGAAAAAGACTTCTGGACTGAAGTTGAAACGTTTTCTGTTACAAATAAAGTCCAGTTGATCCTGAATTGAACGCCTTTTTGATGCATTTAAAGTAGTTTCGCTTTGACCTTCCAAAACTGTGCTTGCACAACGAAAATAAATTATAAAAATTCGAATTTTATTTCAAATAACTCCAACAGGATACATTTCGTATATGAACATGTTGTGATCACACTAGATTTTTTTGAAAAATATCAGCTATGTGGTTTTTGATAGAATTGATAATATGTGATACAAAGTAGAAGGGAGAAAATTAATGGAGGTGTCTTTATGTCTATAAAACATTGAATTTTATTTCAAATAACTCCAACAGGATACATTTCGTATATGAACATGTTGTGATCACACTAGATTTTTTTGAAAAATATCAGCTATGTGGTTTTTGATAGAATTGATAATATGTGATACAAAGTAGAAGGGAGAAAATTAATGGAGGTGTCTTTATGTCTATAAAACATTGAATTTTATTTCAAATAACTCCAACAGGATACATTTCGTATATGAACATGTTGTGATCACACTAGATTTTTTTGAAAAATATCAGCTATGTGGTTTTTGATAGAATTGATAATATGTGATACAAAGTAGAATGGAGAAAATTAATGGAGGTGTCTTTATGTCTATAAAACATTGAATTTTATTTCAAATAACTCCAACAGGATACATTTAGTATATGAACATGTTGTGATCACACTGTGTTGTTTAAAAAAAAAAAAAACAGTTTCTGGACTAAATTAATCACATTTTTCTTTTACAGTCAACAGAAGAAAATCGCCAGAATTCAACAACCTGTGTCATCTTCTGGAGGAAGACGTGAGACACCAGATGGAAATTTGTTACTTCTGTTTGTCACTTCAAACTTTTCCTATTAAACGTTATATTTTCTTAAGTGGTGTCCTCGAACATTCAATTTCCTAAACTTATTTTATAATGTGAAGTGTGTATTGTGTTTAAATCCATACTGGAAGTTAAGAGAACTTTCCATTTGCATTTGACCTTTAAAGAATCATAAGATAAAGATTATTAGAATCTGCTCAACTGTTATTACGTTATAAATTATTTGGTTCTAGGATGAAGTCATACAAAAAAAGTCAAAAATTAAAAGTGGCCAAAGTCCTTTGGACAGTTTAAAGTTAAAGAATTCACAGACCATCCATCTACCATCTACCATCTACCACCCAGCAGCAACTTTACCAGGGAGACACTGGCAGTTTCAAAGATCACAGTGTGATGTTTTAAATCAACTTTATTTATAAAGCACATTTTAAAAACCACAGGGTCAACCAAAGTGCTGTACAATAACATAAAAGACAAGTTAATTAAAAACTATAAAAAGCATACAAAAATAAATACATATACCAGTCTTACTGCAGGTGTGTTAACATGCCATAAAAGATAAGATCACGTGTTAAAAGCCAAGGAATAAATGTGTGTTTTTAAATAAGATTTAAAAAGTTTTGAGGACTGTCAGCAGCAACTGCTCAGCTGATCTGAGATCGGGGAGGGCAGGAAGGTTGAAGCAGCTCAGATAAATATGGTTTTGCAACTTTATCAAGCACCTTGTGCATAACTAAATAATAAAATATGCTTTAATACATCTTTATTGTAAAAATACTAAATTGGAAAATACATGGGTTTAAAGAAGGCAACAAGGTAGGATTATGAATTGGGTTTAAAGATTACAGCTCATGAGGTACTCATTATAGCATGACATCTCTTTCACAACATTCTGTCAAAGCCTTTATTGTGTTCTTCTTCTAGTGGTGGCTAGTACTGTAGTAAATAGCTTGAGGGAACACTACTGCCACCATGTGGTAAGACGAGTAGGATTCTGGACCCCGCCCACAGAAGGGGTACAAAAAAGCTGTGGAAACAGAACATAGATGTGACCCGACCCGAACTGAGCCGACCTGAGCCGATCCAACCCGAGCCGAGCCGAGCGGTGGAAAAGAGGCATTAGAGGCCCTGAGAATCACCCCGGGTGTCAGTGGACCTTCCGGCCTCGTTCAGGCTTTACACTCTCAGGTGTAACGGATCCAAAGATCTGTAGATGGAAGCTGGACAAACAACTATTAGTCTCTCAAAATACATTATATGCGACATTACAACAACCCTTATCCCCTATCTACAGATGTCCTCAGCCCTAACGGCCATTTTGTAAAGCCCCAAATCAATTAATTTTAGTCTGTGCACAGATTACAGCCAATTTTCCAAAAGTATACTAACATGTTGAGGCCTAAAGTATTTCTAACATTCCCTAGATCTGCATTGCTAAAATGTGTACCCTTATCTGATCTGATTTTTACAGGAAACCCATGACATGGAATGTAACAATTGATTAAAAAATTTTAGGACCGGTTTGTTGTCTTCTCTTCCAATTTTTTTATTTTTATTTTATGCCCCTAGTCAGCCGGTGAGCGCGGCACACCAACCATAAATTTCTGAACCCTTTTACCGGTTCGAGCATGTCTGTACAACCAATTATTATCTCATGACCCGGTGTCATCACGGTCGAAAATTCCCTTGTTCGCGCGACCTCCTCGTCTGTTGAGCCTCACGCAATGAACGCACGGCGCAATGTTCTGATCAGAGAATTTAAATGTGTGTGTGTCACCAGCTGAAATCCTCTTCATCTGGTGTGTCCCACACGCGCGAGTTGCTGCTCCTCAAAATCTTCTTCTCTTCCATCTTCTGGTCTCACTTTAGCTCCATGGTCCAGCCACACTGTTTTTTCTTCAGGAGCCGCCCCTTGTTGACAGCAAGCTACAGAGGCCTCATCCCATCTCATGGCCCTCTCTTCTTCTGGTGTGACCATCACCATCTGACTCCAATTGATGTATCCCGATGCTCTTTTTGCTTCCAAATCAGCTTGACAGTTACATTCTTGATGTTTATTTATTGTCTGTGTGTTGGTTTTGTCAAAGCTGTGATACCATATCGCACGTCTGCTTCCTTTGTCTCCCTTTGCTGTCCAAAAACCCTCTCTTGTCCACTGAACGAGCTTAGTTTGTGCTGCACCCAAAGTTCACACAGAGCCCTGCCTCCGCCCTCTGCGCTGACTGTGTTCCTCTTGCCGCTTCAAACCTACCATCGCGTCAAAACACTGATCTGTCTGAAGCCCATTACCAAACCAGCACTATCACTGCTCCGCTTTTTTGTCCACGGAAACCACTTTCCTCACCGACCACCACGTGCGCCTTCTGTGTTTTTCATCCTGCAAATTTGTTCACGCCTTGTCATCAACTTGAGCTCTCCTCATCTTTGAAGGCTTATTCCTCCTTAATTGATCCTATCTGCCCTGATTAACGATCCAATTTATGCGGCTTAACTATACTCCTGAATTTCAACTCAGCCGTTGTACACACCAGACTCCCAGAAAGGCACATTGAGGAGAACTGCCATTATTTATCTAACCTTTAAAACCCCATATGAATCATTGTGGTGACACCAATTTTACCTGTGAAAATATTCCCAAACTCATTTTGTTGTAGGCCTCGGGATGAGAGCCTTGTTATTTTGTTTAAGAGCCTTCTAGAACCGGGAGGAGCAGGCAAACAGAGCTCACAAATCAGTATTAACCTAATAATTATGTGACCTGCGGTGGCCTGTTCTATGTGTCATCATTAAATAATGCACTTTACGTTTGGACCCTGAGACTGAGGCCCCAGTGTGACCCAACCGATTCAAATGGTAGGCCGACGCCTTCACGGGTTGCTGGAATGAGTGACTCCTGACAGCTGTTCCACATGCTCATGCTCTGGTCGTGTGAGTTTGTCCATTGTTCGGCTCATGTCAGCTTCAGTGAACCGCCACTTATTTCTGGTGGCTTTTTCTGCAGGGTGCCCCAAGTCCTGACTTCACTTGATTTCACGTTGTGTTTGCCGACGTTGCTTGGACAGTTCTTTTGTTCAGGTCTCTGCCTTGAAAATATGGCTGAGGAAGTTCATGGACATTCTGATGTTTGAATGACAGTTCTTTGCTTTTTCCTTCAACTGTCTTTGTCTTGTGTCCATTCATGAGTGAGAGGTCTTGCTCTCACTTACTGGCAGCTGTCGCTCTCAGAGTCAAAATGAACCATGTAGACGTCAACTTTATGCATTCAAATCCAATTGAGCCACCACTGCTACCCCAATCCCCTGACAAACGCAAAAGTATCATGCATTTTGGTTGAATCCTAGCTCATGGCAAATTACAATTATGTGTTCTAATGAAAGAGGTCTGTCTGTCTGATGCTCCCCCTCCACGCACCGTGTGCTGTCAGGTTGTAGACTGAAAAAGAAATACGAGTAATTGTCTAATAATAACGCCAATAATATTACTAGACGAAAACTCAAAAGTGGAATCTTTTCGGCATTCGTCTCCCAGAGCACATCTCGTTAGATCTGGTCGGCACAATGTTTTTCCTTTCCCTAATTTAAAGTCAAAAGCAAAAATTTTTGCAAAAAGTTCTTACAACAAATTGAAAATTAATTTAACCTCGACCCAAGACTGTCTCACATCTCTCTAGAACTCTCGTGTTCGTCTAATTGATGCTCTTAAACTTCCCAAAGTAAGCTTTTTTGCTCTGTGGCTGATTTCTAGATAATGTTTCACCTCACCTGCCTGATCGTCTCTCTGGTACTTCCACAACCTCTGAGTGGCCTCCCCTCTCTTGGGCCCGATCCTACCTCCTCCATGTCCTACCTCCTGTCTTCTTCTCCACTTACTTGTGCACCTCATCTCCCTCAGTCTTCGCCTTCCTGTACCTCTCTTCCAATATGAATCTTTTCCTATCATTCCACATTTTTCTGGCTTTCTCACTCCTTCAGTTTCTGCAACCTGCTTCAACCTCCTGTAGGTGGCGCTGTTTGACTGCTCTTTTTCCTACCACCTGCTGCTCTGAATTTTCTTTTAAATTGAACTGTTCTCTGTGTGCCCTAATTTCTGTGCAGTGTCCGCGATTAAGAAATATTCTTCAATCTGTTTTAGCTGTTCATCATAATTATTAATTAACTGTTGATAGTCTGCGACCGTTTTACAATGAGCTATCTCCGTTCCAATTTCATAGAGCTTTTGTTTGTCTTGTTTAAATCTGGTTAGAACTAAATTAGCTAAATTTCCTGTTGATCCGTCTGCTTTCTCAACAATTTTTGATGCAGGTTCGCTCCACTTGTTACCCCTCTCTGTCTTTACCATTGGTAAAAGTCTGATATTTGCTCGGATCCTAAGCAATAGTTCAAAAATGTTTCCTTGTTCCTGCATTTGTTTACATTGCATGTGTGCTATAATTGCCACTCAAAACATTCACGCAAAATCTTTATTTCACAAGCATCCACAGATGAGCTGTGCATGAGAAACACAGGGCCAAGCCTGTGGAAAATCAGACTTGCCCCACTGTTATACAACAGCGCCACCTGTCATTCATGCAAAATATAGCAGCACCATTCACCACTGAAAAAAGAAAACTTCACATCACACTCTGAGTCGACACAAACCATTAATGACAATTAAATCACTGAAAGTGCATCACACTCTGAGTCGACACAAACCATTAATGACAATTAAATCACTGAAAGTGCATATATATACAAAGATCCCCCCTTTGTCATTAATGAAAAACGAGAAAACAAAAGAAACAAGAAAAGAAGCATGCAAAAACGGCCGACACTCAAAATCCAATCAGCACCGCCCCAATCAATGGACAAGCGGGCTTCCCCCGCCTCCAGTGCGATTCCACCACGGCGAGTAGCAAGGTCGCCGCAGGGCACAGCTGGCAGACGGTCCTACCACGTGACCGCGATGTATTCCCGCGATACACCGCCGCACGGAGGTCCACTTCCCTCAGTGGCTTCCGGTCTGACCCGCGACAGACCAGGCAACGGGTCGCTCGGCAACCAAAAACAGGCGGCACGGGGTGATCACGCACGCAGTGACGTCCCAGGAAGTCGGGAGCTCCCCTAACGTGGTACGTGCAACAGAGCATCCCCGCGAGTCCAGCCACTCTGATTGAAACGAGCGCACCCGGAAACGTCCAATGAACACGTAGCGACGCGCGCACGCCTCCCCCCTCTGGCATCGGGCGGACGGAAACCCCCCCGACCGAGACCAGCGGCAGCGAAACTCATGACGCAGACGACGTTCGACGTTTGATCCCCCAAAAAACAAGTACACAAGCCCAATTCCTGCAACCTCTCTTGGGTTGCTTTTCTCTTTTTTTTCTTTTCTCTACAGACCCCTTCGGTCACCGTCCCCAGTGCGATTCCATTGCGCTAATCCGCAAGTTTAGCGCAAGGCACTCTGGGAGCTGTAGTTTTCACCTCACGCGTGAACTTCCGGCGACCCCCCCACGACGCCAGGCATCGGTTACGTACGACCTCCAAAACAAGCGGCAGCCGTTCAACTACTCACGAGCGGACGCGAAACAAGTTGAACGACCTCTTCCAGCTACTCAAAGGATCGAACGCTCCGGAAACGCTTTTCTAAACAAGACAGTGAAACAAGTCTTCGTGACTCCCACTAGTCACGCGGACGAACGGATCCGCCCCACGTGAAACAAGCGGCCACAACCCGCTCCTCACGGCCTGAATAGAAAACGTTTATTCCCCAGAAGTAAGTAATTAGAACCTCAATGTTCGAGCACCTCGTGATTAAATGAAACCCGAATAACACACACACGACGACACACACGAAGGAAAAACCACGAGCACGCGCCCCCCCTCCACGAGCACGCGTCTCGGCCCGAACCGAGTTGCCGGGACCGTCCCGCACACACACACAAGCGTCTGTTCAAACTGAAACCTGTGTCGTCAGAACAAGCCAAATACGTATATTTAACTTTAACTCGAAGAACCAGAATTCATCACGAGACTGGACTTCTTCTGTTTGCAGTTGAATTTGGGACTGTGGCCAAATAGTCGTTTCTGTTTAATACACGGTCGACTCACCTTATGTAGTCATGTCACAGAGCTCCACTGCAATACATCTGAAGAAAGTCATCGTCGCACCCTCCAAATCAGAGAAAGAGACAAGGCCAGACGTCCGGGGTCACCATGTTGAAGGGGTTTCTCATTAGGTGTTCAAATGACCAGTCTCTCTTAGAAAAATGATGAAGATTTATTGACAGACACACAGGTTACAGGTTAACAGAGTTACAGCATGAATAAGCAATTCTTTGTGCACAGAGAATTGTGAGCATTTTGACAGACCTTTCCTCGGCGAGGTTCTTCAAAGAATGCTGCTGATATCTGAGATGTTTGGATCTCTTCAAGCTGCAGTTTGAGCTTCTCTGGTCTCTGATTGGCTCAGAGCACTGATAAGGAGTCCTGGAGCCTCTCGTGCTTGTCAGTTCTATGACCTTATAGCTGTGGTGAGGAGTCTCTGAAACTGTGTTCTTTGTTCTGCTTATTTGCTCAGTAAGAGAGTTTTAGAAATGTACTATTAGATGTGTCCTGTGTGCGATATTAATGTAAATTAATGTCCAGATCCTAGTATGTGTGTGTGGTTTATAAGTACTACTTATTTAGTAGTATGATTCATGTGTTTGTGTGTCTGTGTGCTCTGATCTCCTCAGAAGGCCAAGAGAAGCGCAAAGGGCATTTGTCCCCTTAACATGTTATCTGCATCTGAACATCCTGTTTGTTAGATCTAAAAGTATGTCTTATAATGTTGTCTAATTGCATAAACATATGTAAAACAGTTGTGAATACCTTGATTATAGAGCACTTGTGTATTAATCATATACAGTAGTGTATTCGTTTCAAATGAGATTACATATAGAACTTCTAAACGTATGTATTTCCCTTCATAACCAAGAGTTGTACGAGACCCTGAACAAGACAAGACTCGGGGAATGCAAAGGTAACAGTGTTTATTACTTACAGTGAGAAAATGTACAGTCAATCCTCTGGAGCTCCTGGGGAGGAAGGAGATGACCAGAAAGGTTTGGCTGTGTGATTCAAGCGATATAATAATTTGATGAATGTTTTCTCTTACAGGTTGGATGAGGTGCGAGGGCACAGATCCAGATCCAAAGGGAAAGCTCCAGGGATGAGAAGCCAGAGTTGTCAAGCGGGACCAAGGAGCAGTGATTACATAGTTACATTGAAAAAGTAACTTAGTTAAGTTACTGATTAGTCCTTGGGAAAAGTAACTTAGTTAAGTTAAAAGTTAACTTGGTTTTTTAGATTTTTCTACCTGGATTATTGAGCATGCATCAGAGTAACTTAGTTAAGTTACTGATTACTTGATTTGGAAAGTAACTAAGTTAGATTACTAAGTTACTTTATTAGTTACTTTCAGCAGCTGCTGACAAGAACCCTCTGTCACAATACAGAACATAAAAAATTCAAATGTTTTAATAAAATAATTACTAAAAAAAATAAAAATAAAAAAAAGTTCTTTCTTGACTTCATTAAACATAAATACTTGTTTTTATAAAACATAAAATAGTCTGAGTTCATTAAACATAAATACTTTTTATAAAAAATAAGGTAGTATTTCTTGATTTCAATATCATAAATGAAGGTTGAATGAATAAAGAAATACTTGCTTTATATAAAAAATAGTGTCTTTCTTGACTTCACTAAACAAATAATATTTTTACAAAAAAGACTTATAAAATGTTTATTTTGAAAATGTGTCAAGTAAACAATACGTTTGTATAAAAATAAATAAAAGCAACCCATTTGGATGATATTTTAAATAAACGGCATTCTTTGCGATAAATAAACTATATTAATACCCTGATGCATGCTCAATAAACTATATTAACAATAATAAAAATCTTAATAAATACAATAACCACCAGAACCAGAACAATAATCAGCTACAGACTGTTTACAATCTAACTAATCAAGTTTATAGTTTTTGTCCAAAAATACCAACTTGTCCACATTTTCTGTCTAAAGCACAGATCTAGTTGCAGTGAATATCTCCAGAAGTGGACAACATCATTGCAGTAACAACAGATAGCAGCAGTGTGGCTGTATTTGTCCTCATTAAGGCTGAGTTATACTCGAGCTTTGGTCCGCTGGCCCTTTGCGCGCGAACTGCGCACGCACTGAGCCGTGCGGCTTCTACGTTTAGAGTTTCGCCGCTGTTCATGGTTGACGCACGGCGGAGCATGGCAAAGTGCTGTTCTTTTACGGGCCAGCAGGTGGCAGTAGCCTCTAAAACCTGTGCATATTTTGCAAGAAAGGGTAGAAGAAGAAATCTACCGTAGAAGAAGAACTGTTTGAAATCACACAACAACAAAAAAAATGCTCCGCTCGCGTGCTGAATAGAACAACAGTTTTTGTGTCTTGCGGTTTTAATGCATGGAGTCAGCGAGGAGGAAGCGATCACGTGACTTTTGGCAAAACAACAAAAGAAAAGTCCAGCTCATAGATGAAGAAGGTGAATTTAATACATTTGTATCACATAAAAACATTCCTCCATGCGTTGCGACGCAGTCTCCACGACCACAGCGGTGCAGACAGCTGCAGGCTCTAGCGTGAAGGTCCCCACACGAATCTGTAGCGCCCACCGCGCGTGCGCTAGGCTTGCGGAGTTTCAAAAAATCAGAGGTGCACGACACGCGCCAAGACAACGCGTGTGGCCTACGTGCAAGGGCGGGGACGGTGAAATTGCATCACTTTTGGCGTGCGCACCCTCGCGCGCTGCGCGACGCGTCGAGAATAAATCTAGCTTTACTCGCAACAACCTCTTCTTGGACCTGCTACTCCAGGACAGGTCCCTAGATAACTTCAGAGTTCAGTCATCACACACTTCTTAGCTGCAGGTGATCTGGTGGATTTCCCTGAAGAGGAAGAAGACAGCTGCTACCTCTGTCCCAGACTGGAAATAAAACACAAAGAGGTAAAAAAAAGAGTTAATAAGACTATAATTTTAAATTAAAAAGATTAATTAGATAATAATAATAATAATAATAATAATAATAATAATAATAATAATAATAATAAAAGAACAATACATCTTCTTGAACGGTTGAGGTGGTTGAATATCTCGGTCATCATCATCATCATCGTCGTCGTCGTCGTCGTCGTCGTCATCATCATCATCATCATCATCATCATCAGGGCTTTAATCAGCTCCAGGGCTGACAACATCAGTTTTAATTTTTTCCTAAAGTGCTGAACTTTTTGGCTGAAGTGTTGACGTGATGGATGCCGTAGTGGGGCTCAATAACTTTAAAACCGGTGTTCTGTCTGGTGCATCAACAACATTTCAGACATAGATCCAGATCTTCAAAAACTCCTACAGTTTGTGTTATTGATCTGGACCGATCTGAATTACCTGATGAAGGTTGTTTAAATGCTGCTGCTGTTAGCAGTGTTTGCAAGCTGCTTTTCTTTGTTCACGTTCGGATGACGTCATTTCAAGTCCGTTAACAAGTTAGACGTGTTGTCTGCTACAGATCCAGTCGCCGTGAAACAACGTCCACACACAGCTTTGGATGTGCGCTCATATTTTAACAAGAAAGCCATAACATTGCCAAACAGGAGAACGCAATGAAATGCTAGGATGCTAATGCTACGCATGCTACAAGATAATAGCGCCGTGCTTAAACTCAGTCGCATAGACCAGACGTCACGTCATTCCTCAAGTCTTTTTCTAAATCACTCCCCGAGACGCATTGACGAAATAAAATAAAATGACAGTACACAGAAAATGACAAAAAAAATAACACACAGTAATTTTGGATAAGTCACTTTAATCTGATTACTGGATTTTGAAATAGCAATGCATTAATTACTAGTTACTGAAAAAAGTGGTCCAACTGCCAAGGAGGCTGGCAACTGGTGGAATGCAAGGCACGAGGAGAACCAAGACAGGACCAGGGAGAACCAGGACTGGACAGAGGAGAACCAATACAGAACAGGGAAAACCTAGACAGAACCAGGGAGAACCAGGACTGGACCGAGGAGAACCAAGACAGGACCAGGGAGAACCAGGACTGGACAGAAGAGAACCAATACAGAACAGGGAAAACCTAGACAGAACCAGGGAGAACCAGGACTGGACCGAGGAGAACCAAGACAGGACCAGGGAGAACCAGGACTGGACAGAGGAGAACCAAGACAGGACCAGGGAGAACCAGGACTGGACAGAGGAGAACCAAGACAGGACCAGGGAGACCCAGGACTTGACAGAGGAGAACCAAGACAGGACCAGGGAGACCCAGGACTTGACAGTGGAGAAACAAGACAGGACCAGGGAAAACCAAGACAGAACCAGGGAGAACCAGGACTGGACCGAGGAGAACCAAGACAGGACCAGGGAGAACCAAGACAGAACCAGGGAAGACCAAGACTGGACAGAGAAGAACCAAGACAGGACCGGATGACCAAATGTCATCTTTATAACTTTTCTGAAAATCATTTTCAGCTTATCCTGTCACAGTTTACACTCTGTATGCCTCTGGACTTCCCTTGGTATCTGCAGCTCTGTATCTCTTCTGGAGCATCTTGTTACAACTAGAAACGTTAGTGTTTCACCAGACTGTCTGTATTCAGATAACTACTTGTTATTCTGCCAAACACTAACCTTTCCCCTCTGTATAATTTTAGATACAGTTCCTGCCCCTGGACCTGAGACACCAGAAGCTGTTTATTTACTCAATAAACCTTTTAAAAACTCTTCTGAGTTTGTGGGTGGGGTCCTCTGCCATCAGATCTCTGATATATCTGTTTAATAAATGATGTAATTTTACAAGCTGTGATCTCCAAATACTGGTTTTATACAGTGATTTAACACAAAGGTCAAATCTTTGTACAAAGGTTCAATTTCCTGCAATTCTGATTGACCATAAAACTTTTTTTCCCCGTGTTTTCAAAAATGTTGCTAGAAATGTTTATTACTAATGGTCATATTTTTTTTCTGATAATTTTATTTTGACAAGGCTTTCTCAAGTAACACTTGCTCTAAACAAGGAGAATATTTATGCCTCTTTTTCATTAGTGCCAGTGCATCACAGCACAACACGGTACAGTTGGTTTTCCATTACACTACAGTGTAACGGCTCTAGTGGGCGGGTTCAGACATAAAAAATTGACTTCACGCGCCTTACCAGCTGGTGGCGGTAATGATGGTAAGACCCTGAAACAGATTTCAGTACAGGGTGAGAATTTGTTTAGAAGTTTCTGGTAAATTAAAAAGAATACAGAATATTAA
>JBBPBX010019326.1:0-14760 GCA_038048925.1 Garcialebias charrua
AGCCTGTATAAATAAAGGTTGAATGAAAAAATGTGCCACATAGAAGTGGAGGTGGGGCTTTCACACTGGACATTTAATGCACCACAAAGAAGTGGACACTGGACATTTAATGCACCACAAAGAAGTGGACACTGGACATTTAATGTACCACAAAGAAGTGGACACTGGACATTTAACACTAGGACTACCAAACATATGTACTTGTACATATTTTACCTATAGCTCCCATGGGAGACTGTAAAATGACAGATTGAATGAGCATTATCACGTCCATTGGTATGTATATGAGGCCATTTACATCACAGACTACAGAATCAGTTGCTATGGCAGATGAAGTTGCTAGGGGAGACTGCAAGTCCTGTCACCTGTCACCTATTCCACGGTCAAGGCGGGATTGCATTGGTCACTTTTATCTGAAGGGGGGATTGTACAGGTGATCCCCAACTTACGAACGAGTTCCATTTCTACGCCGGTTCGTATAGCTGAAACGCCGTAAGTTGAAGCCGCCGCAAGTCAAGAACTACCTGTGTTGGCCACTTTTATCTGAAGGTGGCGGGATTGTACAGGTGGTCCCCGACTTGCGAGATTGAATTAGCATTATCACGTCCATTGGTATGTATATCAGAGAGTCAGAGTCAGAGTCAGAGAGTCTTTATTGTCATTTGCACCGCATGTGGTACATGTGATGAAAACGAGATTATGTACACGGGGTCCCAGTTACATCCAACAACAAATGCAAGAGAAAAACAGTAATAACATCTAGAATAAACTAAGAAAAACATCAACTAGTAATACACTAAGCCTAATATAGTGGAAATAAACAGCAGCACGAACATGAGTTTGTATGAGCAGATGGTCACAGATGAACACAGATGAACATAGCAACAAGAAAACAGATCAGCATCAGCATGACGTGATATTTTGCAGTGTTTATTTTTTATTTTATTTTTATTTATTCATGAGTCTAACAGCCTCAGGGTAGAAGCTGTTCCTCAGTCTAGTGGTTCTACATTTGATGCTCCTCAACCTCCGTCCTGAGGGGAGTGGGACAAAGAGTGAGTGTGCTGGGTGAGTGAGGTCTTTCATGATGCAGGTGGCTCTTTTCCTGCATCTGGAGGTGTAAATGTCTGTGATGGTGGGGAGACTGACTCCAACAGACTTCTGTGCAGCCTTGGCCATATGAGGCCATTTATATCACAGACTACAGAATCAGTTGCTATGGCAGATGAAGTTGCTAGGGGAGACTGCAAGTCCTGTCACCTGTCACCTATTCCACGGTCAAGGCGGGATTGCATTGATCACTTTTATCTGAAGGGGGGGATTGTACAGGTGATCCCCAACTTACGAACGAGTTCCATTTCTACGCCGGTTTGTATAGCTGAAACGCCGTAAGTCGAGGACTACCTGTATTGGCCACTTTTATCTGAATGTGGGATTATATTGGTCACTTTTATCTGAAGGCGGGATTGTACAGGTGATCCCCGACTTACGAACGAGTTCCATCTCTACACTCGTTCGTATAGCCGAAAAGCCATAAGTCGAGGACTACCTGTATTGGCCACCTTTTTCTGAAGGTGGGATTATATTGGTCACTTTTATCTGAAGGCGGGATTGTACAGGTGATCCCCGACTTACGAACGAGTTCCATCTCTACACTCGTTCGTATAGCCGAAAAGCCGTAAGTCGAGGACTACCTGTATTGGCCACCTTTTTCTGAAGGTGGGATTATATTGGTCACTTTTATCTGAAGGCGGGATTGTACAGGTGATCCCCGACTTACGAACGAGTTCCATCTCTACACTCGTTCGTATAGCTGAAACGCCGTAAGTCGAGGACTACCTGTATTGGCCACTTTTATCTGAATGTGGGATTATATTGGTCACTTTTATCTGAAGGCGGGATTGTACAGGTGATCCCCGACTTACGAACGAGTTCCATCTCTACACTCGTTCGTATAGCCGAAAAGCCGTAAGTCGAGGACTACCTGTATTGGCCACCTTTTTCTGAAGGTGGGATTATATTGGTCACTTTTATCTGAAGGCGGGATTGTACAGGTGATCCCCGACTTACGAACGAGTTCCATTTCTACACCCGTTCGTATAGCCGAAATGCCGTAAGTCGAGGACTACCTGTATTGGACACTTGTATCTAAAGGTGGGATTGTATTGGTTACTTTTATCTGAAGGGGGGATTGTATTGGTGAACTTTATCTAAAGGCGCCTGCCTCTGCCTCCTCGTCGACCTAGGCGGCGACAAAGATTATCACAATGAATAACACTGAAATAATGTGAAGCTGACATACTTTATTTGAACTTACAACAGTTTTTAAAAGACAAAAGAAAATAAGCATGCAATAATATGGTATCAAAATCATCTGTAAATGGAAATGTAACCTATCAACTATGTAGCAAGTAATAAAAGACAAAAGAAAATAAGCATGCAACAATGGTTATACAGACATTTCTTCCAGTGAAGAGACTCATCACACGTACAGAATGTCAGAACACACCTGGCATTGCCATAACATCTCCTTTCTACATTTGCCACATGTGAATCTGTTACAAGAAACACAACGATGACTGGCACGGTTAGTCTTGCAGCAACGTTTAACCTGGCACGATCCCCTTATTTTCCCTGTGTCAGGTGTAGGTGGTTGCGGTGGAATGTTTTCCTTACACACCTCCTTGGCTGCCATATACGACTGTGCAAGCTCTCTTGCAAGCTTCACTAAGAAGTCTGTTCGTCTCTCATCGACCCCAGTGCATGCCTTGAAAAGCACATATGCATTCAAAGCTGCAATGTCAATCATGTTGTAGAACACAGCGACTGGCCAGCGCCGTGTTCCTGAACGTGCAGTGTACTTTCGCACCATCTGGTCCATGACATCAACACCACATTTTTGGATGTTGTAGTCAGTGACCGTATTAGGCTTTTTTTTCAGGGTGTCCCCTTTGTCCACCACACTGTGCATGCTACTCAGGATGCAGACAGTCTTTCTCCGTTTGGGCACATAAACAGTCAGTGTGGCACCAGAGGTTGAAAACACCTTCGTACTGAATTCCTCACGGTCAATAGTCTTTTTGGCAGAGTCTGGAAGCTCACGGCGAATCTTGTTCACTGTGCCAAGGAGGGTGGTCTTCCGGTCAAGCAGTCGTTTTGCTAGCTTCAATGAGGTGAAAAAATTGTCTGTGGTAACAGTTCTGCCTTTGTCCATAAATGGCTCCATGAGCTTCATCACCACATTTTCAGATAGTTTTTCCCCGGTGGGACGACTGGGGTCTTTGCCAAGATAGGGGATGATGTTACATACGTACTTGGATTTCAGGTCACATGCCACCCAGAATTTTATGCCAAACTTGTCAGGTTTTGTAGCAATGTACTGCAGGAAACA
The DNA here is from genome assembly GCA_038048925.1 of Garcialebias charrua. Lineage (NCBI taxonomy): Eukaryota > Metazoa > Chordata > Actinopteri > Cyprinodontiformes > Rivulidae > Garcialebias > Garcialebias charrua. Next base: position 3,392 of record JBBPBX010019326.1, read on the forward strand.
GCAACGGGTCTTAGTTGGAAACAGTTGCTCATCTATAGTGATGTGCCTTCCTGGGTTGTAAAAAGTGATGCAGTTGTCAACGAAAGCCTTCCAAATACCAGAGACTGCAGCAAACCTGTCATTTGCGACTCGTTCTTCGCGTGTGTCCTTGTCATCGAAGCGTAGGTGCCGCATGATGTCCTGGAAGCGGTTTCGAGCCATAATGTTGCTGATGGCAGGCACTCCCAGTGTTGCAGACCATAAGTCATGTACCGCTGGAAGGCGGAAAATCCCTCGCAGGATGAGGATTGCAATGAATGCCTTTAGTTCTGGGATGGCCATGAACCAGTTTCCATCAAGTGTGTGGCGTGCATGTTGTACAGTCCAGTGTTGTATGGTCATAAGCATTTCCATAGAGAGGAAACAGAGGAAACTCTGTAAGCGACTGGACACTTTTCTTGTCGCCAAAGGTGTTGGCTCTCCATCCGTGGGATAGCATTCAATAGGGCTGTGATTCAGAGGTCTTCCAAGCTGTTCTTCACGCCACACTGTGCCATCTTTTGCGGTCTCTGTAATCCACTCGTGTCTCTCCATCCGACCTCTCTTTTTTGGAGGAGGTGAATTGTCCTCATCTTCGCCTGGAGGTGGTGAGGTGTCAGCTGTTGAATTTTGTTCATCTGCATTAGGAGGTGGTTCAGTCTCCTCATCTGTAGGACAATGTGTTTGAGATTTGATTAGTGAATCACATGTACCACATGCGGTGCAAATGACAATAAAGACTCTCTGACTCTGAAAGGTCACAATAATGGGAAATTAACACAAATGTAGTATTTGAATTATAATCCTGAAACATATTGTAAAGAAGGAAAAATAATGTGTCCCCCCCCCAAAAAAAAAACAAAAACAAAAAAAACAATGAAATATGCAGGTCTAGGTAAATTGTTTTGATTGTGGAAAAAATTAAATATCCTGCTTCGAATAAATAAATGTTTATTAAATGTTTTACTCCTTCTATTTGTTATGGTATTCATACATTTGCAAAGGAAATGACAGGAAAAACTGCTAAAACTAGCCATTTTTGTTGTTATTAGAACAAATAAAATTCAGTGTAAAGTTATTTTTGATCAAAGCTTGAAAGAGCCACTTTTGAGGGACCAAATGTGGCTCCAGAGCCGCAGGTTGACCCCTGTTCTACAAAAAATGCCAATAGGTCCAGATATTTTTTACAGAAATTTACACAACAAAACAAACCCCTCAGCTGCTAGGAATAAATACATTTTTCATGTTAACATTCATAAAAACATGTTAAAAACAACATATCTAGGCACGTTGTCCTGTTTTAAGTCAAAAAACAAGTCAAAATTGCTCAAATTAAGCAAGAATAATATTCTTGAACAATTGTAACTTATCAAGATGGTAGTTTTTACAATGTACCTCTTTCATAAAACACAACAACCGTAACTGGCTAAGTAGAAATTGTAAAAAATCTTACCAGAAGAAATTTCAGAATCAGAACTCATCTGAAAGTTTATTTCTTCCCCATCTGAGTCGCAGGGGTTGACATTGTTCAGTACCATGTCCAAAACTTGATGTGTTTTATAAAACTTTACCATATCTGCTGCTCTCCCAACACACTGAAGTGAGTGAAGTCAAGTCAAGAGTGTTTCAACACAGAAGATGTTGCAGAAGGTGTTGTCATTAGCAATTACATTTACATTGGAATGTTTGGAACTCAAGGCCCCCCAAGGCATTTTCCTAATAGCAACAGCACTCATCTACCCCCCCACCCTGTTTAGCATTTATGCAGAAGAAAAGTCTCCAGGGATACCCTAATGCATGCTCAATGTCTCCAAGGGGGAAAATTCCTCAAACTGTAATTTGACCATCTCTGGTAAGGGTAGTAATCATCTGAATATTCTGGTATTCCTAGTGTTAATGCACCACAAAGAAGTGGACACTGGACATTTAATGCACCACAAAGAGGTGGAGGACATAGGGTCACACAGGACATTTAAAACGTGCCACATAGAAGTGGAGGATACGGGCTCACACAGAACTGAGGAACACATTTTTTTTGGGGGGGTGCAAATAGGTGCTGGTCATGAAATTAGAATATCATGAAAAAGTTATTTCAGTAATTCCATTCAAAAAGTAAAACTTCTATATTATATTCATTCACACAGACTGATATATTTAAAAACAATCTTAATGCTGATGATTATAACTGACAACTAATGAAAACTCCAAATTCATTATCAGTAAATTACATTACTTGAGATCAATTAAAAAATGATTTTTATAGATGTTGGCCAACTGAAAAGTATTAACATGGTAGCATGGTCCTTAGCCCCAACTATTGAAAGATGTACATATTGTACATTTCATGTTCATACATCTCAGTTGGCCAACATTTATAAAAATACTTTATTTTTATTGAGCTCAAGTAGTAGTCTAATTTTCTGAGATACTGAATTTAGGGTTGTCATTGGTTGTCAGTTTTAATCATCAACATTAAAAGAAATAAACATTTGAAATATATCAGTCTGTGTGTAATGAAAGTTTCACTTTTTGAATGGAATTCCTGAAATAAATCAACTTATTTAAAATATCATGACCAGCACACTTTGTACAGATTATTTTTGTGGTGAGGGGACTGTAATTTTATACAGCTTTTTATTTCTCTTACTGCCTGCTATATCAAAAAGAAAAATGAAGGCATGTAAAAAAAAAATTATGTTAAGTACAGACCAAAAATGAAGGCATGTTAAAAAATTATTATTGTTTATGTTGAGTACGGCCAAAGAATGAAGGCATTTTAAAAATAAAATTTATGTGAAGTACAGACCAAAGTGAGCTGTGTACTTTTATAGATTTGTTTGTGTATTTTGTGTTGCCACCAGTTGATAAGTTCCGTAATGTAAAGCTTTTTTTTTAAGTTACCAAAGGTGGAATTCTCAATTTTATGTGTTATGCTGTTCCTTTAAATTGTGTCAAATAAACAGGATAAAGGTAAAATTTATGGAGTGATTTGTAAAACTTAATCCAACTGTTTGTAGGATTTTAAAGCTGCGGATGGTCAAAGTATTTCCCTAGATTTGTTTGCCTCAACGCAATTTTAAAGTAGATTCATTATACTTTTTATATGCATAGCATGAACAAGCAGCATGTAAAGTGACTAAAATAAGTTAAATATAATAGCCTAATTAGAATAAGCTAAATACAGTAAGTTATTGACGTCAGATAGACGTCTAATGTAGACGCCTTTTAGACGTCAGGAATATAGACGTCTAATGTAGACGCCTTTTAGACGTCAGGAATATAGACGTCTTTTAGACGTCGGGAAAAAGACGTCTTTTAGACGTCGGGAAAAAGACGTCATCTGGCATAACGTTTTCGACCTTCCAGGGACCTGATTTCGACGTCCAGAAATGACCTGAAAAAGACGTCGTATAGACGTCACCTTGCTCAGTGGGTAGATGTGTTAGGGCCGTTACCTAAAATTGAGTGCGGTACCCCCGTGCTCGGAAAATCTCGACATATTTAGTCACCAAAGGGGTACCGTCAATAGACTAGTATTGTACGTGCCCCCTTGGTGGTACTACATGGTTGGTGGCGCTAGCGCTCCACCGTGGACCCCCCCTTGGCATGCCCCCCTCCCACGGGCAAGGACCGACATCAGGAGGGTACGCCCAATGTATCCCTATAGGGATTTTCAGGGACCCCTCCCCTTTCCACCTTGGACCCCTGTAGCCCTCCCACGGGCATGGACCAACACCAGGGAGGGCACGGCCAATGTATCCCTATGGGGATTTTCAGAGACCCTTCCCCTTTCACACTTTGATGTCTGTAGGCCCTGTCCACAGGCATGGACCGACACCAGGGGGGCATGGCCAATACAACCCTATGGGAATTTTCAGAGACCCCTCCCCTTCCGACCTTTGATGTCTGTGGACCCTTCCACGGGCATGGACCAACATCGGGGAGACACAGCCAATATATCCCTATGGGAATTTTCAGAGACCCCTTCCTTTTTAGCCTTTGATGTCTGTGAACCCGTCCACGGGCACGTAATAACACCAGGGGGGAGGGGCACGACCTATACATCCCTATGGGGGGTTTTAAGTGACCCCTCCACTTTTCACCATTTTGACCATCGAGACCCCCGTAACTCCCCAAAACCCACCCCCCGGGGCTCTAGAGCACCTCCCCTAGTGGTCAAAAGAGGTACTACATGCATTTCTATGTAAAACCGTGCAAAGTGTTGACAATGCCCCTTTGGTACCATTCTGTGCCACGTGCACGTGAAGCTACGTGTCGTGACCCTCTGACATAACTTTGGGGTCCGTAGGTCATCAGGTGTCCGAGATATACCAAATTGCCCATACGACACACAAGGCCTACTGAAGGTCAGTGGGGATACTTTCCAGGCACTCACCAGGTAGGGGAACGGTTCACGAGGGCAACTCGGACGTTGTCACGTTTGGCCCATCGTTTCGATCGCAATGAGCCTACCCTATGCCTTCCTAGGCCACTCCCATGGTCCGCAAGACCCTCTGAAGTCTCTTTCAGGCTTCGTTTGCGGCCTTCTACGTCTGGTACATGGAATGGCACCAGGGGGTCACGGGAGTGTGTTTGACGCCGGAACTGGGTGTGGAAAGGCTAATTTCCAACACACTATGTTTGGCCTCCAAGGACAGCTTTAGAGCATGAAAAGTAGCCCCATCTTTCTTGACCTTTTCACTCCTGGACCCTCAGAACCCCAGAAATTGCGCCCTGAGGTCTACAGGAAAAAAGGGTCACAAAACGGCACCAGACGGTCACCAGCTGTACTTTCAAGGAGGCGACCTCGGGCCTTATATTTCAGATTACGTTTGGGACCCGTGATTCGCATAGGAACCTTCGATCTGGGCAAGCTTGATGCCGTTGGAAAGGTCTTTTTAAGACTAAGAAAATGAGTCCAAGCTCGTTTTGATGACCCCTTCCTCGACACCACAATTAATCCGCGAAATTGGAGCTGTAGGCCCATTGACTTACATTACATTTAGTTCTGTGTTCATCGGGCCACCACGGGCCATAGGAATTGACCAGAGCCACATAACTATAGAAACTGGTAGAAACGGTTATGCTTAAGAGATCCTATCAATTTGGTGGTGCTAGGTCAAAGTTAAGGTACCTTAATTAACTTTTGAACAAGCGGAGGCCTGTGGACAATTCCCACCCCTTTTTTTACATTTTCTGCAGACCGTATCTCCCTGTAGGAAGCATGGAACTAAACCAAACTTGCTAGAGATGTAGACCAGGATAGGCCGCATCTACCCTGAAATAACTGCCCCTCTGGTACCTATCCATGCCCATGTACTTCCCTTATAGGGGGCACAAAATGGTACCATAGGAGCACGATCAATACTTTGCATTGGTGTATGCATTGCCCGTGCCCCTCTGGTGCCTTTTCGTACCCCCTCTAAGGGATGTACACAGGCAGAGATAAGCACCAAGGGGACATGGACTATGCATTTCTACATAACACTATGAAAAGTATTGACCGTGCCCCTCTGGTGCCTTTTCGTGCCCCCTCTAAGGGATGTACACAGGTACAGATAAGCACCAGAGGGACACGGACAACGTATTTATATGTAACCCAATGCCAAGAGTTGACAGTGCCACTCTGGTACCATTCAATGCCACATGCATGTGAAGCTACGTGTCGTGACCTTCTGACATACAACTTTGGGGTCCGTAGGTAGTCAGGTGTCCGAGATATACCAAATTGCCCATAAGGTGCACAAGGCCTGCTGAAGGTCAGTGGGAGTACTCTCCAGGCACTCACCGGGTAGGGAACGGTTCACGAGGGCGACTCGGACGTCGTCACGTTCGGCCCATCTTTTCGATCGCAACGAGCCTACCAGTGCCTTCCTAGGCCACTCCTATGGTCCACAAGACCCCCTGAGGACTCTCTCAGGTTTTGTTTACGGCCTTCTGCATCTGGTATATGGAATGGCACCAAGGGGTTACGGGAGTGCGTTTGACTCCGGAACTAGGTGTGGAAAGGCTAATTTCCTCTTTTTTTTCATTTATAGATGGCCTCCTTTCTTACCTTATAGCCATCCTCTCACTCCAATATGTATTTTTTTATTTTTTTATAGAGAGAAAGAAAAGAGAAAGTAAGACAACAAAACAACAATTATCCACATAAAGAGCATAAGGCAAACACACCCAACCTCCGTCCGCAATCCTGTGAAGCACATGACAGTACATAGCAACGAAACATACATGCATAAAGACTAATAACATTCATGACCTTGCAATAGATTTCTATAAATACACATACCCATACCTACAAATATATATACAGTACACATACATATACATTTATATTCATTCATATACCCATCTATATATCTGCATATATCTACATATACATCCTTGCATCCATTTGTATGTGGTTGTGAGCATGCATAAGTGAATAAGGTTCTTCCAATAGAACATTTAGTAACGTCTGTGAAGCATCAGAGATCCGTCCCCCCAAAGCCCGAGGCAGACGAAGGAGCGATCAAAGCCCAAGACCCTAGGAAGGACCCAGAGCCCAGAGTCCCCAGGGCCACCCAAACAGGACGAGCCACTCGCCCACTCCCCAGATCCGATGAAAAGTAGGAGGCACGAAACTGTACCATAGGAGCACTGTCAATACTTTGCATTGGGGTATGCATTGCCCGTGCCCCTCTGGTACCTATCCGTGCCCATGTACTTCCCTTATAGGGGACATGAAATGGTAGCATAGGAGCATGGTCAATAATTAGCATGAAAACCCATGCAAAATATTGGCCTTGTCCCTTGGTCCCAATCTATGTCCCTACCAACCCTTATAGGGGGGCACAAAAATGGTACCAAGGGAGCATGGTCAATACTTTGCATTAAGTTCCATGCAAAATGCGGGCTATGCCCCCTTGGTCCCAATCCGTGCCCCTCCTAACACTTAGAGAGGGCACCAAATGGTACGTAGGGGGCACGCTCAATACTTTGCATGAAAACCCATGCAAAATACCCTGATGCATGCTCAAACCCATGCAAAATGTTGGCCGTGCCCCCTTGGTGCCGATCCATGACCATCCCAACCCTTTGAGAGAGCATTAAAAGGTACCAAGGTGGCGTGGTCAAAACTTTGCATGAAAACCAATGCAAAATGTTGGCCGTGTCCCCTTGGTACCTATCTATGCCTATCCCAAACCTTATAGGGGACACCAAATGGTACCAAGGGGGCACGGTCATTACTTTGCATGAAAACCCATGCAAAATATTTGCTATGCCCCCTTGGTCCCAATCTATGCCGCTACCAACCCTTAGAGAGGGCACCAAATGGTACCAAGGGGACATGGTCAATACTTTGCATTAAGTTCCATGCAAAATTCGGGCTATGCCCCCTTGGTCCCAATCCGTACCCCTCCCAACCCTTAGAGGGGGCACCAAATGGTACGTAGGGGGCACGCTCAATACTTTGCATGAAAACCCATGCAAAATGCTAACCGTGCCCCCTTGGTCCCAATCTGGGCCCCTTCTCCCAGCCCTTAGAGGGGGCACCAAATGATACATAGGGGACGCACTCAATACTTTGCATCAGTTTTCCATCTAACCAACCTATGTCAACTCCCCATGTCCAAGGAAGGTGTACCATGCCTGGGCAACACTCCTGCCATGTCCATCTGTCCTCCAGACATCTAGGATCTTAATTTCCAACCCACCTGCCACCACTCTGTACCCAAGGAAGGTGCACAATGACTGGGCATGACCCTTGCCATGTCCCTCTGTCCTCCAGATGTCCTGGTTCTTATCTTCCAACCCTCTTGCTACCACTACATGCCAGGGAAGGTGTACCATATTCAAATGTCCTTTTATTACAGTGTTACAACAGCTTAACCGTGCCATGTTTGTGTGCATTTAAACAGGTGAGGCCATAAATACTTACCACGCAGCAGCTAAGGCCTTCCCAGATAAACTGGTTGCGATCATCAAGGATGGCGGGTACACTGCCTAGCAGGTGTTTAATGACGATGAGACAAGCCTGTTCTGGAAGTGTTTGTCCAACAGGACCTACATTAGCAGAGACGAGCATACAGCACCAGGTCACAAAGTTAAGTTAAGTACACTTTACAACAACACAACCAACAGCACATTTGAGGATGGGAATGGATGTGTCAGGGTCTAGATTTGTTAATTTCAATATATTTATTTATGTATTTATTTATATATATATATATATATATATATATTATTTATTTATTTTTTCTTACCCCCCTGGTTACCTGGCAGTCATTCTGGGGGTGTGCCATCAGGGGTTGTCCTAGGATGTGGGGGGGTTCTGGGCCTGGGGGTTTGCCGTGGGCGGAGCTATCATTCTGCTCTCCTTGGGGCTGCTTGGACTCGGGTGTCGTGTCCTGTCGGCAGGGAGAGGGTTGGGCCGATTCTTGGATGTTGGCTACTCTCCACCCGAGAATGAATGGGCTACCTCCTGGGTTTGGGTATGGGCTCCCCAATGTAGGGGACAGGTACGTGTCTGGACCTAGGGGATATAGAGTGTGCATCGGGATTATGAATGGAACGTCTCGTTATTGTTTGTCTTTGTGTAAGTGAGGATGAGGGTGGGTCTGAGTGAGTGTGTCTGTGTATGAATGTCTAATTGTCAGGCTGGGATTTGGGTTGCCCCCTCTCTGTTACATCTAAGGCTACTTGATGTCACGTTCCTACCACGTGGCCCTTGAGTGGGTGTCATTTTGCCTACGGGCGGACTAGGGGCCCTTGCTGTAGTTTTCGGGGGTTGGGCACTTGGGCGTGAGTAGGCTTCACCTGGTGGCTGTCTGATGGGGCTCAGATCCTCTGGTCCTATAGGGTCTGGGCCTGAGGGGTGAGTGTCCCCTGGCCTCGGTGACCGGGCCTGGGGCTACGTCAGTGCGACGGGCTCCGGCAAGGGCCTGTGGGCTTGTCGCTGTTGGCTCCCCGGGGGTCATTGTGTGTGTCCGTTGGAGGAGCTCATCCGGTTCTTACCATTGGTCGGATCTGGGGAGTGGGCGAGTGGCTCTTCCTGTTCGGGTGGCCCTGGGGACTCTGGGCTCGGGGTCCTTCTTGGGGTCTTGGGCTTTGATCGTCCCTTCGTCTGCCTCTGGCTTTGGAGGGACGGATCTGATGGAGATGTTCAATATTTATCATCTAAAACTAATTACTCTGACCCAATAATTATAACCCAGCTCACTTATATCAAATATTCTCTGTTCCCTTTAAACACTTATATTTGATAGTACAAACATGTTGTTTGCTTTTCTCCTTGATTCAGAAAAGACAGTCTTCTATCTAGGGATGGGGCAGATCCGATCCAGTATCGGTATCGGTATCCGATACCAGCATTATTTAAGTATCGGGTATCGGATCAAACCTGCCGATACTTTTCCGATCCAGCTTCAAAGAGCACTTGTGTTCAATCACATTCTGTGACTGCCCTTTTTAACATTGTGTGAGCTAAACCCAATGAAGACACTCTTAAGTCTTACAATAGGTGGGTTCCCTATTGTAAGACTTAAGAGTGTCTTCATTGGGTTTAGCTCACACAATGTTAAAATGAATAGTTTGGGTGCAAAAGTTTCATTATACAGAGTCAAATACCTGAACAGTATCGGATCGGCAAAGTATCGGTATCGGTCGATACTGAGTTAATAAGTATCGTTATCGGATCGGAAGTGAAAAATGTGGATCGGTGCATCCCTACTTCTATCCTTGACAATGTTTGGATTAGATGTTCTTGTTTGATCAGAACCATGACTTGTTTGTTTTATCTGTAAGATGTCAGAACTTGTCAAACTCCACCTCCTTCTTGTTTAAATAGCTTGTCATGTCCAGTACAATTCGGAATTGTGCTGGACAATGTATTTGAGACCAAACTAAGTTTCAAAAGACATTAAAAAGCCTTCCCCTTTGCAAAGTTTGTTTGTCTGTTTTAACACTGTTCTCTTGTTTATCTTGTGTGGTTTTTATTAAGGTAACAGGGGTTTAAAATCCCCATCATTATGGTGCCGAAAACCCATTCTCCCCATACCTGCTCCTGATGACCTCTGAACGGAGCGCAGCTGCAAGGCACGGTAAATATGACAGAAAGTCCAGTGATTGGGTTTGTCTCTGGCCAGCTTCCTCTGTCCCCTTGGTGCGATCAAGGTCGGGTTGGCGGAGATTTCCAGACATCCGCACAGGTCAGCAAGAACGTAAATGTTAAAATGTGTTTGTTGATACATCGTTTTTAAAACTATTTGAGTACAGTAACAGGAACTAGTTCACCCTGAGCCGATGACTTGAAATTTGGAATGAGGTGTCTGCTTTTCGATAACTAGGCGAATTTTGCGCACACGCTAGTTGGCAGAACCAAGATTTCTGTGATTTATAAGCGAGGGCGGCCAAAAATACGCCGAGACCAGATCATGTGAGGCTGGCCGCCAGACCTTATATTGGATGTTCATAGTGTGTCCGACCAGGCGAGAAGAGAAATTAAGACAAGAACGTTTATTTTTATATTTGGCGCGTCATTCTGTATTTGTTAAGTCCTTTTTTACGTGTATGTTTGTATTTGTGGAGTGTTGCATATCTGGCCTTTTTCGTTCTTCCTCCCATTTTCCTCAGTGTATGCATGTGTAGCTTGGCTCCTGTTCTGTTATCTGTTTTCTGTGGGCCTTCACCCCCCTCCCCCTACTGAACCTGCCTGCAGCCTGTTTTCTGTGTTTAGTGTTTAACTGCTCTGAGAGTGTATGTGAGTACGGTCCCTTGTCTGTGTGTTTGAGAAGTTGCTATTTTGGAAGTTAGATGTAACTGGAACTAAAAGGTTTTCCAGTTTGATATTAATTTGCTCGCATATATTAATAAATACTGTACACAAAAGGTTGTCTGTCTAAAGGCAAAAAAGAGATAGAACTTCAGTCAGTAAAAAAATATAGATATATGGCAGAATGAGTCAAGAGAAGCAAAGCGTCTGATAAGTTTTTATTTTATTTTTCAGCTCAGCCTTGGGATGCAGCTACGTCTTCACCTCCCCCAGATAATTTGTCAAAGGCAAACTTGGATCATTGGGTTCGCTACAGAAGTTAATTAATTGTAGATGTCCAACCATTCATTACTTTTGAAGGTTTACAAAAAATAATTTAGTGGATCATGAGTTATTTTGCTAAGTGACAAAACACAAACAGTTTCAGCTGTTTTATCCTTCATTATAAAATACTTAAGTTTCCTTCCCCTCCTCCCCCACCACCCATCCTGCAACCCCCCTCCCTCCCCCTACCACCACTGTGCCAGCTTGGATTTGGGTTGACTGCAGAAGTCAGAAATACAGCACTTGGTTTCAGAGCAGAAACTAACAACCTTCC
>JBBPBX010019327.1:0-12889 GCA_038048925.1 Garcialebias charrua
GGACCTACCCAGGGTCAAACTAGGGTTTTCGAACTGTCCAGTGATGACCTTTACTGACCACTCAGTAAAGCAAGACATTTACTACAAAATCATTCATTTAGCTATAATCTGATAAATATAGTCACCAAAAGAGACTATTTCTATCTTTGATTTTATTCTAATGTGATCAAAAGAATAACTTTTGTCATTTTCATGATGTGTGCTTTTAAGCTGTGTCATTCTGTAAGAGTTAAACTGTGTTCACTGCTGTGTTTAAAGGTGAAGCCTTCGGGTCACAGAGACCGGACGGTTTTGTTTAGAAACTCAGAGACAGTCTCATGAGCTGGGCTCCAGCTTTATCTATCTTTTTCCTAAACATTTCTCTCTGCTGCTGTTTGTAACCTTGGGTTTGATAAGGCAAGTGAACTCCTCTCTGTGTTCCTGTCTTTTTAAGTTCTAACTGTGCGGAAACGCTTCAGTCTTTGAATGGACAGAGAGTTTGAATGGACAGAGACCTGAAAGCTCTCTGCCTTGCAGCTGGTCAAGCTTGGTCAAGAGCCAAAGACTAACTTGTCAGCTAGAACTGATGGACGCCTCCATCCAGTTCCCCGAGCAAAAGCTCCAAAGTTCCTAATGAACTTTCTTTGAGAAACATCTCGTCTTGAAGTCGGCCAGAAGCTGCCACATGTTTCTGACGGCTGACGCGGATCCGAGGAGACGTTGGAAGTAAACGACCAGTTCAGACGTACGAGGGCCGGAAGGACTCTGTGCACCTGGGAGGCTGGTAATATCTTTATCAGACGCATCGTCAAAAGGTAAAGCTGTTTACAAACGTACCTGGGATTTAGCCGAAGTCGGATGGAAAGTGTCATCTCTGGTTACACTCGAGATAAATAACTTAATCTCTCCAACCTCTTATTCCTCCTTTTCCCTTTCCCTCTCAATCTTAAGCTGGAAACTATTTTAAGCTGAAATGCCCCTCAGACTAAATATGTTAACATCCAATATTTATGTCTGTTGTGTTGAATTTAAGTGTGCTGACGTTTTAAATTGAAAGAAAGTGAAATCATGTCAATCAAGTGTAATGGTGTTAATTTAGTTGATTTATTTTAAATAAATGATAGTGTCTTTTTGACATATCAAACTAAGTTAACGTCTTTGTCACTTAATGGCTCTGTTTATTTGTCCATCATAAAGATCACAGAAATATTGAATAAACTGAAAAAGAAGAGAATCCGTGAAATTACTATTCAATCTGAATAAGTAAATTAAGGTAAAAAGGAGGTCAGTATTAAACTGACCCTCCACATTAACCCCTTACAGATGACAACAATAACAATAGAAATTTCCTTGAACAATCAACAATAGACAAACATAAAAGAGAAATACAGATTTTTTTTTTACAAATTAAAAACAAAATATTAAAGTAACAAAAACATTATAAAGTAGATGTAGAAAATCAGTAATCAATAACAGGAACATGTCTGCATTGGGTTTTTGCCAGGATTCCAACAGATTCCACTGGACAAAAAGGCCTAATATCCGGGGAGATACAACAGTATGCAAGTTTACGTATCTGCCACATATCCAATGTGTTTCCGGTCATATACGGGGAGATCTCATCTGTAACAGATCTTAGTACAGGATATCCTACGCATACCCATCTGTGATAGATCCTAGCACTGGATATGTCCTGGATACTCATACATGATAAATCCTAGTATAGTATATTTTCCGGATACACATCTGTGATAGATCCTAGTATTGGCAGCACAGTGGCACAACTGGTAGAGCTGCTGCCTCTCAGCTAGCAGGTCCCTGGTTCAAATCCCGGTCCGGGGGCCTTTCTGGGTGGAGTTTGCATGTTCTCTTTGTGCATGCGTGGGTTTTCTCCGGGTGCTCCGGTTTCCTCCCACAGTCCAAAAACATGCATGTTAGGCTGATTGGTAACTCTAAATTGACCCTAGGTGTGAGTGAGTGAGACAGGTCCCTCTTGTGAATGAGTCCCCGTGGCTCAACGAGGCTAGCCTGTATAAATAAAGGTTGAATGAATGAATGAATGAATTGGATATTTTCTGGATACCCATACATAATAAATCCTAGTATTGGATATTTTCCGGATACACATCTGTGATAGATCCTATTGGATATTTTCATGATATCCATACATAAATACAGACACGAATCTCACAAAATGCGTTGAGGGGGTTATGGAGAACAAGATCTGTGAGTTTGGTGGTCCTATCACTGCGTTTAGTTGGAAATCCTAACCCCAATTTGTCAAAATACCATAATCCCAAAAAAAGTGTTGGGAAAGTGTTGAAAAGTTGAAAGTTCCGATCAGCTCTGCGAGGTGCTGGCCAATATCTTTAACACCTCACTTGCCCTGTAGACAGATCCCGTCTGCCTGAAGACCACACCACCATCATCCTAGTCCAAAAAAGCTCTACAGTGACTGCTCTGAATGACTATTGGCCAGTGGCACTCACCCGATAGTAGCTAAATGCTTCGAAAAACTGGTCATGACCCACATCAAAACAACCATCAACATCAACGAGGACCCTCACCAGTATGCATACTGTGAGAACCAATCAACAGAGGATGCCATCTCCTCTGTGGTCCACACTGCTCTCACCCACCTGGAACAGGACGCCCGTATGTTCTTTCGGACTTTACATCCAGTCAGATTTGTTCCGTCTCAAACTTGTCCTAAATGCTGATAAAACAAAAGGGATGTTTTTTTCAAATAGGAAGGCGGTTCCAGCAGATCCTCCTCTGATTTTATCTTCAAATGGTGTCCCTATTGAGTTTGTTGATTCCTATAAATATCTGGGTATCCTGATCCATTCACATCTCTCTTTTAAACTCCACGTGGAAAACCTAGTGAAGAAACTGAAAGTTAAACTGGGTTTCTTTTTCAGAAACAAATCATGTCTAACACTGAATGTTAGGAAACGCCTTGTATCTGTGACTTTCCTTCCCTCCATTGATTACGGTGACATTCTCTACATGAATGCTCCTACAAGCACCCTGCGGATGTTGGATGTTGTCTATCATGGTGCACTAAGATTCATAACTGGCTGTGATTATCGTACCCACCACTGCACCCTGTATTCACTGGTTAACTGGACATCATTAACCTCACGCAGACTCTTCCACTGGTACATTTTCATCTTTAAATCACTTCTTGGTCTGCTGCCCTCATACATCTCCTCCTACATGTCTTTGCGTGAGTGCAGCTACAGTGTGCGCTCTCAGGACATGATTACCTGCAGTGTTCCGTCAGTGAGGACTGAACTTGGAAAAAGGGCCTTCTCCTATTCTGCTCCTGCTTCATGGAATATCTTACAAAAAGATCTGAAGCTCTCGGCCCTGACCTCTCTAAATGGTTTTAAGAGTCTGTTGGAATCCTGGCAGAAACCAATGCAGATATGTTCCTGTCTTTGATTTTGTACATCTACCTTATAATGTTTTTGCTAGTTTTTGCTACATTTTTTCTTTTTCTTTTGTTTATTGTTTAATGTAATTGTATCATTGCTGTTCATCATTCTTTAGTTTGTAGCAGGTCGCTTTCGTAAATGAGCCCTCGAGGCTCTATAGACCCTTTTCACGGATCGTCATCAACCCGGAAATATACCGGAAGTTAGCCATCTTGGCGACATAGCGGTGTTAGCCTCAAAGCTATTCTAGTTGTGCGTTGTGTCTTGTCACACAAAATCAAGAAATGGTGAATTATTGTCGTGTCCATGGCTGCCACAATCGGTTAGATCGAGAGAAAAACCTACAGTAGTACAGATTACCACTCGTGATCACAAATCAAGGTGAAGTAACTCAGCAGTTATCAGAGGAACGTCGACGTCTGTGGCTGCCAGCCTAAACCAGAACTTGGATTGAAAAAAACTGAGCAACATCCGAATTTGCTCTGCACACTTTGTGTCAGGTAATATATTTCTTACAGTAGATTATAGTGAATTAGGGCATTACACGAATCATAAGTTTATTGAGCACGAGGACAGACCTTTGAAACACCACCTCCCTTTCTCTGTTCAAGACAGCCCTGAAAACACATCTCTTTAGACTTATCATTAACTTTACTAAATGTATTTTATATTATATCATCCTTATGTATTTTATATTTCAATTTGTCACTGATAATGTTTGAACTGAATTGGTTTGTTAAGTGTCCTTGGGTGTCCTGAAAGGAGCTTTTAAATAAAATGATTATTATTATTACAATCCTTTAACTGTGCTGCATAAAATGTACATGGAACGTTAATTTTTTTTGTTGAGTTATTTGTTTTTTACAAATAGCATAAACAACTCAACAACTGAAAGCTTAACAAAGCTTTCAGTTGTTGAGTTGTTTATGCTGATTATTCAAAATTCATAAGAGCCATGACAGTGACATGACACTCGTGACAAGAGCACTGTCATGAGAAACTACACACCTAGCTCTCAAGTTGAAAAGCAAAAAATACGTACAAACACTAAATATGTAAGAAGCAGTACTGTAGTATGACCTCCTCCCTGTCCACCCACTTGCATGGGAGCATAATGTGGCCAGCGTGCGAGCTGAGACGCATCCAATGAAAAAGTAGGATTTAGTATACATTTACAATAAGCACATACAATAACCTAAATTAACTGTTCTTGTGTTGTTTGACAACTGACAATCCGGTGCTATGTTGTAAATCCTGTTTTGAAATTCATATGCATATTAACACACCAATTATTTACAACTTCATTTAAGTAATTTTTATTTTATTCTTTTTTCTTTTCTTAGGCAAACATGCTCCATTGTACAGCAAGGATGATCCAGACTGGGTGCCTTCACTGAAGACGTGTGCTGCAGAGTGCAGTTGGTGCTGATGGTGGGATGACATCTGGCAGCAGAACGTTTCAACCGACGACAAAAAAGAACTTAAAAAAAAACATGGCAAATAGCACATGTTAGAATCCATGTTGAACGTGTCTAGGCTGTGTAAGACAAAAATACACAATCTTGAATGGCCCTCTACCTATCAATTTTCTAACATGTAGAGATCCAGAAAAAGTTGCATTAATCGATATGATTGGCTTTGTGTGCTGTGCCTTGGTTAATCACCTTTGGTGGGTTATGAGTAGCTGCATGAATTGTAAAAAGAACAAGTGGATAGAAGTTAAGAGTGATAGTTGATGTTGTAGGAGGTGGTGAAGAGACGACACAGGAGACGGGATGCAGGTCTTCACTTTATTCACTCCTACTTTCAACTGGCGGGAAAACCACCCAACACCGCCTTATATACCAACATAACATCCGGTCCTCTGGACCTTTCACAATAAAAGCATCCTTAACACATTCGGTCCACTGGGTGTGAGTAGAGCCCCCTAGTGGTCCACCACACACGCCCCCCCAGAACACCCAGTAAGGTCCATCACTAGTCCCGCATTTTAGGTTTGATTAAACGCCCAGAACGGCTGAACCTGGGCCCCGCAGAACCAGTTTGATGAAGCGGGGGGTGACGAGGAGGGGCTGCAGAAGATTCGGGCTCCAATGGTTGTTGAGAGTCTCTGGAAGGAGGGCAGCAATCCGTTAGCAACGTGGATGGAGGTCTGCCCCTGCGAGGAGCCTGGGCCGTAACAACCTGATCATCTGACATAACATGAGCTGGTTTAAGCCTATCAATACAGACAGTCTCAGTACGACCCCCTAAATCTAAAAGGAAATGTTTTGGACCTGGCTGAAGAACCCGAAACGGTCCATCATACACAGGCTGTAGTGGTGTCCTGTGTGCATTGTGTTTGACAAAAACAAATTTAGAGGACTCCAGACTCTTAGGGACAAATGACTGAGGTAAACAATGGTGTACCGGGCCAGGGACACGAACGGAGTCCTCCTGAGACGAAAAATGTTGCAACGGCGGAGCGAACTGTGGTGAGGGTACCTCAGGTAAAAACTCACCGGGGACGCGCACAGGCTGACCGAAAACCAGTTCAGCCGGGGAAGAGTTCAGGTCCTCTTTGGATGCGGTACGTAAACCCAACAAAACCCAGGGAAGACGGTCAATCCAGTTGTCACCGGTCAATGCAGCGCGCAGTGCAGCTTTCAATGACCTGTGAAACCGTTCACACAAACCATTAGCTTGAGGGTTGTAAGCTGTGGTCCTGTGAACGTTCGTCCCCAGGCCCTTGGCCATGGTAGACCAAAGCTCAGAAACAAACTGCGGGCCCCTGTCTGATGTAATGTCTGAAGGGGGGCCAAAACGTGCAACCCAGGTAGACAAAAATGCCCGGGCCACCACTGCAGCCGTTGTGGATGTCAGAGGAACCACCTCAGGCCACCTGGTGGTCCGATCTATCATAGTCAGCAGATGAAAACTATGAAAATGTGCCAGTATTAGCTGAAGATGATGTCATCATACATCAAGAAGAGCCTTTCAAAACCACCCCCGACAGTGTACCCATTCAAAAAGACATCTTCATAGTGAAAGATGTAGCAGACCGCAGCCTCCATAGCCTCTTCACTTCTGATGTGAAGAATGATTTCTGGGTGTCCTCCCTAGAGAGCGGAGCCACTTATAAACCAGAATGGAATGAAACAGCTGAGCAAACTAATCAGAATCAAGAATTCGCCGATAACCAGGTTTGGGGAAATTTGGAAAAGCCAAAGGTGGTTAATGGAAACTCCAAATCAGAGGTTGACTCGTCTGAAGACCTGGGCGCCATGAAAGAGCAGGAACAGGTGGAAGTGAAAAAAGTGTTGGTCCATTCCGAGGAGTCTGAAGTTGAGGCTGAGTCGTGGTCATCTGGAGAAGAACCAGTCTAGTGTATAACGAGGTAGGGTTCAATTAGCTTTCAGATGCTACACGTGTTTGTCCGGGGAGGAATTAGGTTTCTCTGAATTGTGTTCACGTTAAAAACCAAAGTCAGGCCTCAGTGCATTCCTTAGAGTCGTCAACTCACTTATTTTTTTTCAACTGAATATTGTTTGTGCATGTGATAGAATATTCTGCTTGCTTGCATGAGGGAACAACATGAAGAAAGAACAAAGAAAATAATTTGAAAGTCAAAGCAGTTATTGACGAGTGCCTAATCTGATTTGCTAGCTAACAGAAATCAATAAGACTGGAAGGGTCAGTGTCCTTGTAGAGCTGCTATTTTACTGTGACTGTTTTACTTTAAATGGAAAAGATTCACTTGTCTTTGCATGTTTTACATATGCAGATTGCTTTGTTCTCAATTACCTCCCAAGAAAGTTAATTTAATCTATGATACATTTACTGAAGGAAATAAAGTGTAGACTCAAGATGTACTCTGTGTCTTGTCTGAAATCTTTGACTCCTACTTTGTTTTTGCATGCTTTTCATTAAATGATTTTTAGCAAACAGATGTTAAAAAAAAAGTTCTATACTGGTGGAAAAATCTGCTGAGTCAGTGGTGTTGACTGTGTTTTGTAGAATAGTGAATAAAAAGTATACTGATCAGTTATTAAGCCATAAAATGCAGAGTTGATATTTTTTGTTAAATATTAGTAAGCATCATGCAAAACTGATGCTGAAAATCAGCAAAAGCCGATGATCTCAAATATCGTTCTGGTTATAGAAGAACAAAACAACCTTCTTCCACCTGGAACCATCTTATCTAAAAATGATGCAGAAAAACTGGTTCACGCATTTATCACGTCTAGACTGGACTATTGCAATGGTTTATTATCTGGGTATACAAATAGTTCTTTAAAAAGTCTTCAGTTGATCCAGAATGCTGCTGCCAGAGTCTTAACTGGAGTTACTGGGAGAGTTCATATCTCTATTGGCTCCCTGTCAATCCAGAATTGAATTCAAAATCTTACTTCTAACCTACAAAGCGATCAATAACCTGGCTCCATCTTACATTACAGATCTTATTGTGCCATATTTTCCTAACAGAGCACTTCACTCTCAGACTGCAGGTTTACTAGTGGTTCCTAGAGTTTCCAAAAGCAGAGTGGGAGGAAGATCTTTCAGTTTTCAGGCTCCTCTCTTGTGGAACCAACTTCCAGTTTCTGTCCGTGAGACTGACACATTGTCCAGTTTTAAGACTTTCCTTTTTGATAAATCCTATAGTTATGGTTGACTTGTTATGTTGTCTTAAGCTTAGACTACTAGAGGGCAAATGGACTAATTTCCATAAACGAATTGTTAAAATTGAATAGTTTTTGACACAATTTCTATCATATCATGTGATTCTTGACCTGCCATTGTGTATCTGTTCCTCTCAAACCCAGACGGTCGAAGCAGATGGCTGTTTGTCCTGAGTCTGGTTCTTCCTCACGAGGGAGTTTTTCCTTTCCACTGTCGCCTTCATCTTGCTCAAGATGAGAGTCTGCGACGAAGTTAGTCTCAAAGCTGTCTGCTCCTCAGATAAATAAAGTTAACCTGTTTTTTATGTATGAATGTTTCTGTTCAGTGCCCTGAGATGACTTCTGTTGTGACTTGGCGCTATATGAATAAACTGAATTG
Organism: Garcialebias charrua; assembly: GCA_038048925.1. Classification (NCBI taxonomy): domain Eukaryota; kingdom Metazoa; phylum Chordata; class Actinopteri; order Cyprinodontiformes; family Rivulidae; genus Garcialebias; species Garcialebias charrua. The sequence continues at coordinate 8,457 of JBBPBX010019327.1, forward strand.
AATTGTTTTATTTGTAGTTGATAAAAATGCATCCATTTGTTGAGCAAACAAAAATTGTGAATAATGTGTGCAAGCATGTTCACAATGTAAAACAATAGGTTTTCAATGAAAACTTATTCAATGGCAGTTCCTCTGTTGGACTTCAAGTCCAACAGAGGAACTGCCATTGAAGATTTAAAAAAGAAAGAAAGAAGAAATTTATAATAACTCATGACTGACACTTGAAATGTCCTGTCATGGACTTATGACCTGCAGGGTGTACTCTGCCTCTCACACTATGTCCACTGGGGACTGGCACACCCAACTACCATGAATGGAAAAGTATAGGTAAAGAAAATGAATGAATTAACGGATGTCCCATAAACTACAACACTGAATACCAGCAGAAGAAAGCTGTTGATTAAATGTTATAACTTCCTGTTATTTAAAAAAAGAAAAGACAAATCAGCTTGTTAGTGAAAAGATAATATTCTAAATCTAAAAATTGATCTGACTCAGAACAGTTGCATCTTTAGCAGCGGGTCAAGAAAGCAGCTGCTTGCAGACTTCCAGTAGCATCCAACTATCCTCCCCTCGGGGTTTGCACCATGGAAGACTGAAGCTCTGTGGGTGTGTGTGTTTGTGTGTTCCCAGACTTGGCAACACGCCAGTTCATGTGACTTTGCAGCAGGCGTGTCATCATAGTCCCACAGGGGCTTCTGACAAACATTCAGCCATTCTGTGATTCCCCTGGGGAAAAAAAGAACAATGTAACTTTACTTCGCGTCTTCATGCATTTCCTGCCCAACTCTGCCCATCTCGTCTTTCATTCGTCAGTTTGCTGAACAATGATTGCTGTTTGAGAGACTGCTCGCCTCCTTTGACCAAATCTTCTCGGTTGGACATTGAGGAAGAAAGCTGCAGATGGTTGCATTCAATGTGACAATGCTGCCATTACAACAGCTGTCTGGCATGCCAGTGTTCTCCAATCATCAATAGAGCATGCCTATCCACAAAACACTTTAAAATGATGGATTACAATTAGAATTGTTTTAATTTTTTAAGAAGAGAACAATAACTACGTAATTATTTGTTACTGTGTTAGTCTATAATTACTAACTGCATTTTAATCATTGTGGCCTCCTTATAACAAAGTGGGCTCTATCATGGAAACAGTTCCTACCAACAGTTAAAGTGAGGCTGCGTTACAGACTTTACATGTTAGGCACAACTAATGAACCACCTGGGATGTTTCTCTTCATGGTCACATGAATCGTTATTTTCTTTGGCAACTTTAAACCTTGTTGTTGGGTTTATATCAGCGTTCAGTGACATGTGTTTACTTACTGCATGCCAGGCTTTCCCTAACAAGCTCCCAGCTTACAACAAAACCCGGTAAAGCGTTTAATGGAGTATTCTTGTGTTTGATGAATCAGAACATGTTCTGTGTAAATTAAACTAGTATTAATCATAATTAAAAAGCACTATCAGCTGAAACATCTTCATTTGTTTGTTCTTTATTTTTATTTTAGCCATTTTGGGTGGCTTTAATGTGTTTTAGTCATCTTACTACAACAGTTATTTGCTTTAAAAAAGCTTTTGTCGCAAACAAACTGGGAACTTCAGCACCAAAAACAACCAAACAACAGCGACAACAACAAAAACAACAACGAGACAGCAATCTCTTTGAACAATGTTCCTTGGTCCAGCCATGTCTAACATCTATTGGTCATGGGGGAGGTGCGTTTCCAAAAGTCCATTTACAAAGACCTACATCTCTTTTATCACTTTCTGAATGTGTGCACGCACAGACTCTGAAGACCATCTGCCATCTATCATCCATCTTTATTGATTTACTCCTCATGTTATGGGTGATGGATGGAGAGATATCAGAGGAGGGGGAGGTATATCAACTCAGGTCAGTGAATGTGGAGCAACGTCAAAGCTGCAAGAGAAAAGAACAAACCCTCGTACAAGGTGCTGGGTTCATGGTCGTCTGAAAACTTGAATAATATTCTTGCAACACGTTGCGAGCCGTTATTCTTAGAATATATGAAAAGTGAAACCACAGGGACTTTACAACAGTGAAACGGTAATAAGCTTATTAATTAATATTGATTTTATAAAGTCCCCTACACGTAACAAACATTCTGTTTAGCAACATGTGTTGCTTGTGTGCAACAAACCCACTATAAAATAAAGCAGTAACTTTCTTTTTATGCTAAGTTTTAACTCCCCTTTAACCACAGACTTTAAAATGAATACATTTTCAATTAATAACTTTAATTCTTGGCTCTGAGCCCCTTCTTGTTTGCTCTGGTGATGGACCGACTAACAGATAATAATAATAATAATAATAATAATAAAATAATAATAATAATAATAATAATAATAATAATAATAATAATAATAATCATTTTATTTAAAAGCGCCTTTCAGGACACCCAAGGACACTTAACAAACCAATACAGTTCAAACATTATCAGTGACAAATTGAAATATAAAATACATAAAGATTATAAAATGCAAAATAATAAAAATACATTTAGTAAAGTTAATGATAAGCTAGTCTAAAGAGATGTGTTTTCAGGGCTGTCTTGAACAGAGAAAGGGAGGTGGTGTTTCGAAGGTCTGGCGGTAGAGCGTTCCAGAGGTGAGGGGCAGAGCAGGTGAAGGCCCTGCTCCCCATGGTGGAGAGGCGGGCAGAGGGTACATGGAGATGTAGTGAAGAGGAGGATCTGAGAGAGCGTGATGGGATGGAGATTTGTAGGAGGTCAGATAGATAAGGAGGGGCAAGGTTGTGGATAGATTTGAACGTGAGAAGTAGAATTTTGAAGATGATGCGTGATTTAACCGGGAGCCAGTGGAGCTGCTGCAGGACAGGAGTGATGTGGTTATAGTAGGAGGTTTGAGTGATGACACGGGCAGCTGAGTTCTGGACCATCTGTAACTTGTGGAGAGATGTGTTGGGGAGGCCGTAGAGAAGGGAATTGCAGCAATCGATACTGGAAGTCACAAGACTGTGCACCAGGATGGCTGTGGAGCAGGGTGTGAGAGAAAGACGGAGACGGTTAATATTACAGAGGTGGAGATGAGAGCAGGCAGGAATCCCCATGGACTATGATGTTTGCAGATGACATTGCGATCTGTAGTGAGAACAGGGAACAGGTGGAAGAGAACTTGGAGAGGTGGAGGTATGCACTTGAAAGAAGAGGAATGAAAGTCAGTAAGACAGAGTACATGTGTGTGATAAGAGGGAGACAGGTGTAACAGTGAGGCTACAAGGAGCAGAGGTCACAAAGGTCACAAAGGTCAGGACTTCAAGTACTTGGGGTCCACTGTCCAGGAAAATGGAGAGTGTGGTAAAGAGATTTCAAGCAGGATGGAGTGGATGGAGAAAAGTTTCAGGAGTGATTTGCGACAAAAGAGTGTCAGCAAAGATTAAAGGACAAGTTTGCAAGACAGTGGTGAGACCAGCTATGTTGTATGGTCTGGAGACAGTGTCATTGACAAAATGACAGGATACAGAACTGGAAGTGGCAGAAATTATCTTTAGGTTCTCCTTAGGAGGGACAAGGATGGATAAGATCAGGAATGAGATCATCAGAGGTACAGCACATGTTGAACAACTGGGAGATAAAGTTAAGGAGGCCAGACTGAGATGGTTTGGACATGTCCAGAGGAGGGACAGTGGCTATATTGGTAGAAGGATGTTAGAAACGCAGCTGCCAGGAAAAAGACAAACAGGAGAAATATGGATACTGTACAGTTAAATACAGGAGTGTGTCATCAAGTACAAAAGACTAAAGGACAGTTATTATCCACAAGCCGTCAGATTACTGAACTCTCGATAAATAACACTGAACAACTCACAATAACTAATAATTCAACCTCACTGTTACTACCTGTGCAATAACCTGTCACACAACCCGTGTGGTGTATGTTGATTATCTATATACTGTAGTAGTAGTAGACGGACGGACGGACGGACGGACGGACAGAAAGACAGACAGACAGACAGATATCATGTGCATTTTAGCTAATAGTTCTACCTTGAAATACTTATTCAATTTCATCCTGCTGCACCATTATAATCTACCTTGTTGTTGTTTACTATCTCTCTTTAGGACATTGTAAATATTATAATTACTTTCTCACTTTTTGGTACTTTTTTCCTGTGTACCCTTTTTGCACGTTTTTAGTATTTCTTGTTTGTTTGTTCTATGATTTTTGTTTTTAGCAAGTCAAATCTGTTCTTCTTATCCATCCTAAGCATTTCATTGTACTGTTGACCTTGTGTTAACCTTGCATGTGACAAACACAGCTCGAACTTGAACAACTTGAACGATATGGAGGTAGTTGGATTGAGGACAAAGGATGCAGAGGACAGAGTGAGATGGAGGAGGATGACTCACCCTGGAGACCCCTGAAGAGGGAATAGCTGAGAGAAAAAG
>JBBPBX010019327.1:16253-26322 GCA_038048925.1 Garcialebias charrua
TAATTCTTGCTTTAAAAAAGGAACATCAGGTCTGAAAACTTGTCCTTAGTTATTAAATAAACCAACTATTCTTACATGGGCAGATGTAATAGAAGGTAGGCCTGTGATCAGGAGGTCACCGGTTCAACTCCCCGGACAGACATCAAAAAGATGGTGTAGTGGCTAGGGAATTAGACTTGGGATCCGAAGGACCCAGGTTTGAACCCCGGCCACGGCACACCTTGGGGTGTCTATGAGTGCACATCTATTTTCCCCAGCTCCCCGGGCGCTGAGTACAGCTGCTCACTGCACCACCTGGTGGTGGTTGGGTTAAATGCAGAGGCCAATTTCGTCTTGTCAAGTATGGGAAACATACACAGATGACAAAAATGTGACTTTTTTTTTAAATGTAGGTGGGAAAGGTGAAACATCCACACCTACCTCCACCCTAGGCCCTTGCACAAGGTCCTTAACCTCCATCTGCTCCATAAATGGCAGCTCTCTGCTCCACACAGAGGGCTGTGGTAGCGTTGCGTCGGGAAGGACATCCGGTGTGAAACAATTGCCAAGTCTTTGTGCAAGTTAGTTTGCTGTGTCCACCCCTGAAGAAGGTTTAGCAAAACAAAAAATAAATAAAAATAAAAATTCTGACATGCTGCAATAATGTAATGATCAATTCAAAAAACGTTCAATACAAAAGCAACTGGACTTTATTTATCATTTATATTTTATCATGGATGACAGAGAATCTTCACCAGCATAATGTAATGGTCAGTTTTCACAACCTTAGCTGAACACAAGGCTTCTTGCTACAAGAAAAAAAAAGAGGCAAGCATTTGTAAAGTGGTAAAAAAAGAGAAGCTGTTAAAAATGAACCACAGCAAACTGTGACTCAGATGAAGGCCAGTTCCCCTTCAGTCAGGTCACGGCAGTGCAACACATAGATATGGAAATTGTGCCACCGCGCGGTTCATCTGAAGCATTACAATCACGCCTTTTAAGGCAAGTGAGGCTTCTATGTCACCAGAGGCCACGCCCCTCTGGAATAAAGATGGAGAAAGCATCACGATTGTCCTCTTTTTGCAATTCACCTACGCTTCAACCTGAACCTTGCGGGACTTCTCTTTGACTGAACTGCTAACCGGGGGTGAGCACGCTCCCTACCCAGGGCGTCACGAGAGAACACCATCCTGCGAACTGCTTCGTTGGCGTAGCTAACAAAGCTCAGAAGAACTGCTGTTCACAGCCTGCTAGCTCCTGCTAACTGGGCCACGTGCTCTCGCTGTTAGCTTCGTCTTAACTTGTTAGCTCCGTCTAACAGAGACCGCCTTTGACGAACTGCACAACAAAAACTTCGACGCCTCCCCCCACCATGGCTCCTGAGAAGGTGAAGAAAAGGACGAAGAACTCGGGCAAGGCTACAAGACCGGTTAGCCCCGGGCCATGGCCTTTCCCGAACGACTGCGGCTTCGTCATCGCGACGACGTACTCCCACGAGGCCTGCCCCGTGTGCCTGGGAATGGTCCACGCTAAAGCTGCTTTAACTGACCCGGACGCGTGCACACACTGCAGCCAGCTTCGTCTGTCTGTGAGGGAGAGGCGCGTGGAGTTCGCGGCCAAGGCGATGGGGAACGCGAGCGCCAAAAAAGACCCGCTCCTGTCTGAGCCGCTCAGGCCCTGAGCAGAGCTCGAGGCCGACACCATGGAGGACAGCGAGACGTTGATTTGGGGGACCGGATGGACCTCCATGAGGAGGTGAGAGACAGCCCGAGTCAGCTCAACTTTGCCAAGTTCGACTCGAGGGAGCTCCTTCATTCCGATGAGGCGTCTGTCACGGCCTCGTGCGACATGTCAGACGAGGACGGCGAACAAGAGGATGAAGGAGACTACGAAGACCTCTCCCAGGGAGCGACACCAGCTCCTGGTGAGACAGACGGCTCCACCACGGCCCTGTTTGAACTGTGCCGCAGGGCAGCTGAAGCTCTAAAAGTGACCTGGCCTGCACCCCCACCGTGTCAGCAACAGACCAGACTGGCAGGCAGCTACTTTCTGGCTAAACAGCAGGTACAAGTGAGACACAAAATGCCTGTGTTCCCGGACTTCCTGACCGAGCTGACCCGCTCATGGGCAGCCCCGAAAGCACCGCTCTCCCTGCCTTTGTCACAGTTCCTCAACGTCGAGGACATGGAGGGGTGGGCCTGGCTCACATACCACTGATGGATGAGACCCTGGAAGCACACTTGGCGCCAAAGACTTATGGCTCCAAACCAACACTCCCGAGTAAACAATGCTGCACGTCAGCGCTCCAGCTGGAGAAGAGCTACTGAGCTCAGGGCCTCGTTGCACGCGCGCTCAACACAGCCTCCATGCTGCAGGCTTACCAAGCCGAAAAGCTTCAGGAGCTCCAGCAAATGACTTAAAAAAACAGGCTGCTGAAACGCTGGAGGAGACGCGCAGAACAACAGATTTCATCCTCTGCCTGACGGGCGTTGCTGCCATAGCTCAAGGTAAAAGCATGGCTGAGACTGTAGTGGCCCAGAGGCATTTGTGGCTCACTCTGACCAAGCTGCCCAAAAGCCAGCGCTCTATGTTCCTTCATCAAGCTGTGGAGCCCTCGGGACTGTTTGGAAACACCCTGGAGAAAATCCAGAACCGTTGTGACCAGCGGCGTGAGCAGGAAGAGGCCCTGCGTGAAGGTTTGTCCAGAAAGCAGTATTCACAGCAGCGGGACTCCAGCGGTCACAGAAATAATGCTCTACAGAGGCAACACTCGCTCCCTGGATGACCTGCTCACAAGAGGACCATCTATCGACATGGGTGAGCAGAGGACTCCGTCCACATCAGGGCTGCGCACCTCAGGGTCAGGCCTGGTCCAAGCACCGGTTCGTCCCAAAGCAAGCTGGACAATCTAGGACATCTTCAGCGAGTAGAGACAGAAGGCAGAAGTCAGCCTAATTTTACAGCTGCCTCAGCAACAATCCAGGCTTCTTCACCCATTGGGCAAAAGGAGAGCCGACCGTTTTTCACCAGAGACTGTGGTCAAGAAACCCAGACTGGCTGGCCAAGTTTGTTCAACACCGCACAAAACATGTTTCCCTGAGTGTGTAACAAAAAGACATTATTTTTTTCAGGCAATAATAAAAACTCAAAATGTGAAAAGTGTTCTGTGTCTCGAATCAGCACAAAAACACCTCTCTTTCACGAAGTCAGGGTCAATAAAGAGGCCGAACAGTCGCTCAGAACAATCTGTCGACCCCCCTCTAATAAGACCCTGCACAAAAATGGGTAAAATGAGTCCACTAACAAATGTGGAACATCCCAGTCAAATAAGCCCAAAACTGTTGTCAACATGACGTCCACTAGAGGGTCACACAAGCCCTCAAGTGAAATCAAGCTCTCAGTCACACAGGGAGGCCAGTGTCACTTACACACACACGCCCCACCTGAAACAACTCAGCATGCCTTCCAGGCTCGCTGCTCACGCAAGAGCGTGGACAGCTTGCGACCCATCGCAATGGGTTCTGGGAGTCGTAGTTCAGGGCTACAGATTACAGTTTTTCAGACATCCAGCACCCTTTTCCGGGGTGATTACGTCAACTATCAGCCCAGCTCGTGCCCCCACGCTGAGAGAGGAAATCAGCTCGCTCCTAAACAAGGGTGCAATAAGAGTTGCTCCTCCTCACAACAAAAACAGGGGTTATTACAGCAAATACTTTGTGGTCCCGAAGAGAGGGGGCGGTCTGAGACCCATTTGGGATCTGAGACGTTTAAACAAACGACTCAGATCGTTCAAATTCAAAATGTTGACACTGAGACAGGTGGTCCAGTCCGTGCGCCCGGGAGACTAGTTTTGGAGCGTGGATCTGAAGGATGCTTATCTGCATATCAGCATCCTGCACAGCCACCGGAAGTTCATCCGCTTCACCTTCGAGGACGTAGCGTACGAATTTAAAGCCCTGCCTTTTGGCCTCAGCACAGTCCCCCGCGTGTTTATAAAATGCCTGGAGGTAGCGCTAGCACCCATGAGAGCTCAGGGCATCAGAGCGCTGGATTATCTTGACAATGTTTTAATTTTGGAGAGCTCCAGAGAGCAAGTGAAATTACACACAGATCAGTTGCCGTCACGTGTGTTGGTGACAACAGACACGTCCAAGTCTGGTTGGGACGGTCTTTGTCAAAATCAGCACGTCCGAGGGACGTGGTCACACCAGGAAGCTCAGCTCAACATCAACCAGCTGGAACTGCTGGCTGTGTTCCTGTCATTAAAACATTTCTACAGGAAGGGACTGATCTCACGTCAACATGTTTTGATAAGATCGGACAACACCTGTGTGGTCGTCCATATCAACAGAGAAGGGAGTACGCACTCCCCACCCCTCCTGAGGTTGACCCAGGAGCTGTTAACATGGTGCAGCCCTCGTCTCCTGTCACTCAGAGTGACACACGTGCCAGGAGAGCTGAAGTACAGGGCGGACGCCCTGTCGAGAGGAGCGCCCCTCCACTCAGAATGGCGTCTGCACCCACGCATTGTGAACCAGATCTGGACACAATACGGGAAAGCCGACGTAGATCTGTTCACCACCAGGGAAATCGCCCACCTTGCTATGTTTCACTCCATACGGGGCGTGAACGCATCACTCGGGTCAGACGCGTTCGCCCACGAGTGGCCAGCGACAAAGCTTTATTATGCCTTCCCCCCTGTAGCTTTAATTCACCGACGCTGGAGCGTGTGCGCAAGGGGGTCCTCTCTCTGATCCTGGTGGCACCCAGGTGGCCGAAGAAGGCCTGGTTTGCAGAAGTGATCTCACTGTTAGCAGGAACACCATGGCAGCTGCCTATACACAGAGACCTCCTATCACAGGCTCACGGGCAAATCTGGTACCCACGACAGAGTCTGTGGCTGTTGTGGGCCTGGCCGCTGAGGAAAAAGCTGATCAACTCTGGTTTACCCAGTAATGTGGTAAATACAATTCAGAACGCACATGCTGCGTCCACTCAGACACTTTATGCACAGAAATTGCGTGTTTTTGAGATCTGGTGTGTGGAGAGGAATATTGGGCCATATTCCTACAATATAGCTCAGCTCCTCACTTTTCTGTAGGACCTGTTGGATAAAGGCCGCTCCTTTTCCACCATTAAGGTCTTTTTGTCAGCTGTCTCAACATGCCACTAGGGATGGGGTGGCAAGTCTCCTGGCTCCCACCCTCTCGTGATCCGGTTCATGAAAAGAGTTATGGTAAATGGAGCTTATTTATATAGCGCCTTCCAGCCCCCTCTGAGGAGCCCCAAAGTGCTTTACAATACGAGCCATCTACCCATTCATACACACATTCATACACCGTTAGTGGTAGCCTACCTTGTAGGGCGCTATCCAGACCTACCGGGAGCAACTCGGGGTTAAGTGTCTTGCCCAGGGACACAACGACACATGGTGGGCGGATGCAGGACTCGAACCTCCGACCTTCCGATTGGTGGTCGACTGCCATTACCACTGTGCCACGGCCGCCCATCATGAGAGTGAGGCCTCCGAGCAGGGTCCTGGCCCCACAGTGGGATCTAACTCTGGTCCTGGAGGCTCTCTGTGATCCTCCATTTGAGCCTCTGCAGAGTGCAAAAATTGATTTATTGTCTTATAAGGCTGCTCTTCTTTTAGCTTTATGCTCTGCTAAACGTGTTGGGGACCTGCATGCATTATCAGTTCACCCCTTATGCACTCAGTTTGCTCAGGATGGGTCAAAGGTCACTCTGTGGCCAAATCCTGCTTATTTGCCTAAAGTCCCAACTTTAAATTACAAAAGTCTAGGCTTTGAACTGTCAGCCTTCCCTCCTCCTCCTATTATGTCTGAAGAACAGAGGCGTTTGAACGCGCTCTGCCCTGTGCGGGCATTTAGCACCTACATGGAGAGGACTAGCAGTTGGCGAAAAACAAACCAGCAGTTTGTATGTTTTGCTACTCCTGTTGCAGGCAGAGCCCTGTCAAAGCAGCGCCTCTTCCACTGGGTGACAGAGACCATTTCTAGAGTATACAGCAGCAAATGTCAACAGGTGCCCAGTGGTGTACATGCTCACTCAACTCGAGGGGTGGCCACTTCCTGGGCCTTGTTTAAAGGAATGTCAGTAGCAGAAATCTGTGCTGCTGCTAACTGGACTTCTCCTAACACTTTTATGAAATACTACAGCTTGGATGTCACAATTCATGACGTCACGCAGGCTGTGCTCTCTACAAAGGAGAGCTGAAGGTACTACCGCCTGTCTGTTTGGGCCTAATGTTGCACAAAGCATGCATTTCCAGGGCGTGATGGTATGTTCCCATATCTATGTGTTGCACTGCCGTGACCTGACTGAAGGGGAACTGGAGGTTATGCACCATATCGTTTGCCCCTCCAATGCACAAGCTCGGCGAAGTGCTTGCAGAGGGCGATCATGAGGCGTTCTTTGTCTTTATTCCAGAGGGACGTGGCCTCTGGTGACGTAGAAGCCTCACTTGCCTTAAAAGGCGTGATTGTAATGCTTCAGGTGAACCGCGCGGTGGTGCAATTCCCATATCTATGTGTTGCACTTTGTTCCCTTCCCTCGGGGAACATTGGTTATGGTGCATAACCTCCAGGTTTAGTTGCAACATCTTGGTTAAATTATTAACATGTTAATCATATAAAATAAAAAGTAGACACCCTCATTTTATTTAAAGCAAGAAGGCTTGTTTGCAACAATGTATGTCTGAAGCATGAAATGAGCATGACACCTACACAAGGACTCAGCTTTACAATTGAGTTGAAGACCCAGAGGATCGAAAAGTAGAGGTGCACCGCTAAATCAGCTGGCCGATTCCTCTGCCCCGATTTCTTTAATTATAGGAAATCAGACGATACTTGCATGAGAAACCGATTTTACCAATTGTTTTTGTTTGTTTTAACAAGTGTCTGAACTTCAAAGTCAAAGTCAAAGTCAAAGTCAACTTTATTGTCAGATCTGCAATATGTACTGTACAGGACATACACAGGACCGAAATTGCGTTTCTCTCAGTCCCTCGGTGCAACAGTAAACATCTAAACATTGAAACACTGAAACATATAATAATAGACATAAGCATAAAATAGTAAAACTAACACTGTCCTGAGTTTTTTGCATAGTGGTATAAGAGTATGAAAATTTACACCAACTCTAAAACTAAAACATTAAACATTTAATGAACATAATACTGTCCTGAGTTTTTGCATACTAGTATATAAAAAAAGAGTATAAAAAGTATAACTAAAATAAACTAAAGGTTTCTAGCATTGACATTTGCAAAGTGGCAAAGCAGCGTATGAGTTAATGTACACAGTATATGTATGAGGTAGTAGTTGATGTTGTTATAGAGGCAAAAAGTGGCATATGCAGTAAGGCACATTGGGCATCCCTAAGTAAGACCGTTCAGAGCACACTGTATATGTATCAGCAGTGGTGTAGATATTAGAGTAGTGTAAATGTAAACAGTAGTAATTACATGTAAGCAGTAGTAAAAAAAGTAAACAGTATTAATAAATGTAAACAGAGAATGTAAACAGTATTATGATTATAGGCAGTGATGTAATACAAACATTAGTGCAAGTATGAGAAGTAGTGCAAACTGTATGAGCACATGACCGAGAGTTTAGTGAATAACCCGTTTGATGACACAGAGTCCAGTGTTAAAATCTTTGTGTTGTGTGGTAATGTGTGAGAAAGTTTTAGTGTTAAGGCAGTTCAAATGGGAGGGGGGGCAGAGCAGGCAGAGTGTTTAGCATCCTGACTGCCTGAACTTTCTTTTTTTTTTTCTCTCTTTTGTTTTCTATTGTTTATTGTTTGTTTGTTTATTGTTTATTGTTTAAGGAAATTATACCACTGCTGTTCATTGTTCTTTAGTTTTAGCAGGTCGCTTTCGTAAATGAGCCCTTGAGGTTCAAAAGATTTACCTGACTAAATAAAGGTTGAATGAATGAATGAATGATGAACAGAGCTGTCTCTCAGTCTGCTGGTTCGAGCCTGGAGACTCCTCAGTCTCCTTCCTGATGGCAGCAGTCTGAAGCAGCTGTGTAGTGGGTGTGTGGGATCACCTGCCATGCAGTGGGCTTTCCGAGTGAGGCGTTTGCTGTGTAAGTCCTGCAGTGAGGGGAAGGAGGTGCCGACTATCTTCTCAGCTGCTCTCACAATGCGCTGGAGGCTCTTGCGGCAGGATGCAGTACATGCACCAAACCACACAGTGATGCAGCTGGTCAGGACACTTTCTATGGCACCTCTGTAGAAGGTGCTCATGATGGGGGTTGAAGCTCCAGCCCTTTTCAGCTTGCGGAGAAAGTAGAGACGCTGGTGAGCCTTCTTTGCCAGTGCTGCAGTGTTCCTGCTCCAGGACAGGTCCTTCGAGACGTGCACTCCCAGGAACTTGGTGCTGTCTACTCTCTCCACTGCGGTGCTGTTGATGGTCAACTTCATTTATATTTCAGAGCACTACCTCATGTTAAAACAAGTTTGTATTGTTTCTAGGATATTGTTCAAGGGCATGTTTTTCGATAAAATAAGATTGGAAAATTGAAGGTGCATTGTAACCTTATATAACCTTATAACACATGACAGCGTCGCTGACAAAACAAAATCGGTGATCGGCCAGAAAACTGCAATCTGTGCACCCCTGTCGATAAGGCGTCGCATTTCATACGTCAGAAGCTACAGCGGCTCATCATGGTCTAAAAAAACGTATACGTGCAAAGAAATTTTCCTCTAATTAGTCAAACTAATCCAGTAATACACATTTCACTATGTGGGGAAAACAGGAGAGTATGAGCCCTTTCATACTGAACACGACACTGCCCTCTAGTGGACACATCTCAGTAGTGCTGCAGCTCAGAAGAAAAGACAAACTCACATTTTAGGTCAACTTGTCTATTTAATATATAAAATACAGTAAAACATACGCAAAAAACGGGAAGAGGGTAAGCAGGGACCAATGGATACTTTGGTACAATAACAAACACTTTTTTTGTAAAAGCTGTATAGAATTTGTAATAACATATCAGTGCATACTTTATTTATGAAAATATACACACATTGTATATCATTCTCCAAAAAACAAACAAAAAATTATCTTTACAACAAAAAAGCTGACTAGCCAAACACAACATATTAGCTATAATTTACTTAAAAACTTTTACTTCAATTATCTTTTATTTAAATGTCATCCTGTGTGACGTGTCGATATTACATTGGTTTTCCTATAACATGATTCACTCTCTCTCATTTAAAACAGTCATGCATTGACATCATTGCGTCTAGTCAGAAATAAGTTAGGCGTGTCATTGCCGCCCCCCCCCAAAACCCCATCTATGTTACCACGTGTGGACCAAAAGGACATTTAAAGCGGTCCATCGTCTCCATCCACACTGATTAGAACGTCGCTAAGCTTGTTGTGTCATCACAAAAAACAAAACAAGAATAAAAAAATAATAAAAATCGTGCAACATTAGTAACACACCCTTTTTTTTCTTCAGGAAAACAAACTCAGAGAAGAGAAAGCAAAAAAATATATATTTATAAGATATTTCCATATGATAAACTCAAATCAACCTCCAAATAAAACAAAACGTACACGAAGAAAAGCAGATCTCGTGGTCGTGACCATCGTGATGACAATTATATAAAGTCTCAGAAAGCTATTCAAACAGACTGTCACCAGCACAGATTAACACCAGAAAGTGAGCGAGTCTTTGAAACATCATTATACAGGTTTTAAATCGCTTCATGTGGGCGAAGGGGGACCGAGTCACTGGAACCGTCTCTTTGCAGGATTGTCTTTTAGTTTTGTGGCTGCAGCGACTCGTGCTGCTGTTCTAGAGTTCTCCTCAGTCCGCTGAGCAAACAAACTCCTTGCTGAATCTACCGGGGGTCTACATATTCTGTTTATTTTGTTCAATGCTCAGGATGCGGCAGTCTTAACTTCTTAACTCTGTGGATTTATGTCCACTCGAGACTCATCGCAGAGAGGATGAGTGTGAGTGACATGCTCAGATAGAGAAAATGAGAAATCACTTAAAAACTAAGTAGTGTGTGATGAAGCTGCGAGCGCAAGAAAGAGTGA
>JBBPBX010019327.1:29959-44556 GCA_038048925.1 Garcialebias charrua
ATATATATATATATATATACACACACACACACACACACACACACACCAAACACAAGCCTTTTCCATCATCTGTAGTTGACACAATGTGGGCAAATGAAGAGTACAGCGTGCTGCCGAGCTGTTGCAGCTCATCCCTGATTTAAAGAAAAGCAGTCTTTTACTCCAGCAACAAATCACGTTCCGTGTTCTACAGACAGACTGCAAGGTTCCACTTGAAAAACAAAACAACAACCTGTGGGTCGTCAATCTTGGAGACGGCCGAAGCGCCGGCCTGTCGACGGAGCTGTCGGCATGGTTGAGGTGAGAGGCAAGATGTTTTTTTAATTCCTTCTATTTCGTCTTTTTTTTTTGCGTCTTCAAATTCAAATCCAAAATGAAACCAAACTTCAAACAGTCCAAGACAAATTTCCAAGCAGAACATCTCCGGCTCTGGGAGAAGAAACGAGACGCGAGAGAGAAAGAGCAACACAACGGTGGCTGGGCACGCGTGTACAAAAACGTGATGTGGATCTTTCTAGTGGCACTTGTTAAACACAGCGCTGTCATGTCTGACCAGAACCTACTGCAGGTGAACAGTGAGGACGAGGGTGGGACCCCACCACCACCAACCACAAACCAAATCCCACCCAGGCTTGCTGGGAACCAAGTCTGATTTGTTTGTCTGCCCTGCCAGCAACTGTTGGCGTGTTGGATAGTAGTCCATGCGGCCAAAACGATGCCTGATTTAAATCTTTGTTCGTTTTCATCCTTCTGTTGGTGAATAATCCCTGGTTTGGTGGCTCAACTTGACCGGGGGGTTTCATGTTTACAAGTTCGAGGACGTCAAAGTACAAAAGTGAACGCGCACTGCCATCGACTCAGCATCAATGTCCACTGTGCAACATGAGTGTGTTTGCATGCTTGTGTTGTGAACGAATGAGTTTCTGTGCGGTGACTGGGTCAATGATGGTCTTATTCTGTGATTTTATTTAAGAGGGTGGGGGGGATGGGTGGGGGGACTGAAGCAGGTACACAAGCCACAAATACACATCTTCCATGTGTCCGTCCAGCTCTTTATGTGACCCAGGCATCCAATCTCATTCTTTTGACATTTGTCCCATCCTGCTCTTGAGGCTCAGCCGAAGAGGGCCGAAGGAGAAGCATCGTGGGCTGCTGTGCTCCGCCCACCTGGCTATGGAAGTTCGTACCCCCACCCTGTCCCTGGATGTCGTCCCGGTCGCTGCCTTCGAACGAGCTTCCGTTGCTGCTGAGGCTGTCGACGGGCGAGCGGCCTTGGCCTCCTGCTTCCACCCGCAGGGTGCCAGGGTAGGCGATCGAAACCAAACCTTGTCCCTGGAGCTGACCCCCCGCGCCAAATCCTCCACCGATGGAAGTGGGAGTGCTGCGATCACGGTTTGGCGATGCGGGCTCGGACTTGATGTTGATGTTGGGGTTTGTGTTGACCGTCAGGGTGGTGCTCTGAGGAACTGGGCCCACAGACCTGGAGAAATAAAACAGAAGAACAAAAAGGTTATGACAGCGAGACATGCACAGTCACAGTTTGCCAAAATCGAGGTCCAGACGAAATTTCACAGATGAAACAGAGCGAACTCTAAAGGTATGAACTGGATTCCATTATAATAATCTTATAAACATACAGTGGATGCTTAAAAGAAAAGCTAAGCGTGTTCAGATACAAAGAGCACCGAGACAACACTATGAACCAGACAGATATAGGCTTGGGAGAACCTCGGCACAGGTGCAGCACAGGACACAGAAAACCACATATACGGCCACAAAAAAGCAGAATCGTTAGCCATGCAGCCTAAACACTTTAGCACCTTGGACTTGTTTGCCAAAGTTTACAGCTGAATATGAGCATCAGTGTGGAGTGAATTTCTGTTCTGTTCAATCAACTATGCAGGAAAATTCCCCGACTCATTTTTTTCCAACGTACGCCAGCTCCCTACAATAAAGATTTGCCTTTGGGAATTCTTCAGCTACCAAAATCTCCTTTTTACCAAAATGTTAAGTGACAGAACTCTTCTTACATGATGGATTCCTTCTATAAAGCACTTACTAGATGCAGCTCTTTACCTCTCGTTACAATAATATGCTGTTTTGGAAGATTTAAGTGAAAGGTTCCACTTTCTATATGCCGACAATGAAAGTTCTCACCAAAATAAGTTATTGATGTTAGTTAGACCTGTCACGATAAATAATAAATCAATTAATCGCATGATAAATGAAGATGATTGACCTCATTTTCATTTATCGGCTTTATCGTTTCTTCATGTCTCTCTTTTTCCTGAAGACATGGATGACAAAGGGCTCAACTCAGGTGCTCTTCACTGACCCTTCTCTTTGTCTTTTCTCTTCAAAATCCATTTTAACCATCCAAAGCCGTGTTTTTGGATGGTTAAAAGCAGCTAAACTGAGAAGCTAAGCTTAGGCCTGTCACAATAATTAATTTTGCTGAGCGATTAATCGTCTCAGAAATTATAGCAATAAACAATAATATTGTTGGAAATTTGACAATAATTATTGTCAAACTTGAGAAGAAATGTTGGTTAATTTGTTTTGCATGTAGTCCTTTTTTTCAACCACTAGATGGCAGTATAATACTGTTTGAATCGAAGGATGGATAGTGAGGGAGCGAACAGCGTGTCTCTTTAAGAAAATGGGAGGAAGGCTCTTTGACATGACATGGGCTGTCTCTCTTCGGTTCTCAAAATGGCGGATGCTCGGTATGGTTTGAGCTCTTTAGCATAGCATTTTTCACACAAAGCTTTTAATTTAAAAAAAATTAAAAAATCAGTAAACAAGTTCTCAGCTTCTTTTTGTTGAGAAAAACAACTTTTTACATGAACGCACGGGTTTCAACCGTGAATTTTGGAGCTTCCCGGGGTCAGCCTGTTAGCTTAGCTCATAGCTTAGCTGCTTTTAACGATATAAAAACACAATTTTGGACTGTTAAAATGGATTTTGAGACCCCCCGTGACCCAAAAATGGAAGAAGCGGGTAAAAGATAATGGATAATGGATTTTGAAAAGAAAAGAGAAAGGGAGGGGGTCAGTGGAGAGCACCGGAGTTTAGCCTTTTTTCATTCAGTGTCTTCAGTAGAAAGAGACACGAAGAAACGATAAAGCTGATAAACGAAAATGAGGTCAATAATTTTCATTTATCATGTGATTAATTGATTTATTGTTTATTGCGACAGGCCTTGCTAAGCTACGAGCTAAGCTAACAGGCCGACCTCAGGAAAAAACCCTCAGTCTTGTCAAAGTTCCAAAATTCACAGTTGAAACCAGTGCTTGTGTAAAAAGTTTTTCTCTACTAAAAGAAGCTGAGAAATTTACAGTTTTTTTAATATCAAAAGCTTTATGTGAAAAATGCTATGCTAAAGAGCTCAAACCACACCGAGCGTCTGCCATTTGAGAACCGAAGCGAGACAGCCCATGTCACGTCAAGGGGTCTCCCTCCCATTTTTCTCAAAGAGACACGCTGCCCGCTCCCTCACTATCCATCCTTTTGTTTAAACAGTCTTATACTGCCATCCGGTGGTTGAAAAAAAAGGTACTACACGCAAAACGAATTAAACATTTCTTCTTAAATTTGACAATAATTACTAATTGTCAAATTTCAAACAATATTATTGTTTATTGCATATATATTTCGTGCGACTAGTTCGCTGTGGTGACCCCTGACGAAGGGAGAAGCCGAAAGAAGAAGAAAAAAAATTTGTTTATTGCAATAATTTCTGAGACAATTAATCACCCAGCAAAATTTGTTATTGTACAGTAACAGGCCTAACTGATGTTCAACCAAACATGTTAGGGCACACATTTGTGAGAGACTGTGACTTCATATGAAGGTAAATATACTACATGCAGTCTAAATTAATTATTCAATTTAATATAAACAGTCTAAGAGAAAGGACGAGTTGAACAGTTACTTTGGAAGAGTTTGCCTTTTCACTAAACAAGTGCAATAACTGCCCAAATCCCTCTTTTTGGCTCTGGTGACCAGGGGTGTCATTTCCATTTCTGATCTTTATGGGTTAAAATTAAACTCAGGGAAGTTGCTTTAAATACTAATAAGGGCAACACATCAGGTAAGGTGAGTCCAACTTTTTTTTAACGTTTCTAAAATATGAAAAGATTTTCTTGAACGTGTTCACAAGGTCTGGATGGGATTGCATCTTGAAGAACACCTTCCTGCTTCTGATTGAGCTGCACTAATGATAATTTTAGTGCATGTCTTTTCCAAGATCCTCAGGGGTGAAAACGGTGTGCCAAAAAGCTTTCCTCTGCGTCGCCCTCCCCACGTCTACCTGCCACAGCCCTTTTGATCAGCGCCTCCACCCTCACGCTCAGCCTTCACCCCCTCTTCTGGCTGGAGGCAAAGTCAGACCTGTCACCGAGGCTGACGCCGGCTGTTGACGCTGCACCGTGGCCCGTTCTGTTGACGGCGTAGACGTGATTTTTTGAATTGGGCGCGTTCCATCTCCTCCTATCCTGCAGCGTGACATTCCAGATCAGAATTTTGAAGCGCCCAATTACTGCATTTCGCCCCTCGGGTGGCTTCTAATATGTCATATCATGAGCCATCTGCAGCACTGTATCTCGAACATTCGCACAATTACTGGCAGACGGAGAAGGGACTTTAAGATAGCTCTTCTCCAGGCGATTTGGGTCTGCCGCACTCAAATGTGCTCCCTGTCTTCTGACACACACACAGAAAGTTGTGCACTCTTGCAGTCCTACATACAAATGCTCCTTTTTCTCCTGAGCATTTGCACACACACGCACGCACACACACATGCACACACACATGCACACAGAGCCGATAGCAGCGAGGCTCAGCCCGTGCCTTCCTGTGCCCACTTCATCAAACCTGCACGTCGCAGCTCAGGCTGGTGCAGGTAGATAGATGGGAGTGCCACCGCGATGCTGTTGCTATGGCGTGTGAAAACAGCCGAGTCAGCAGGTCAGTGACAGTGATGAAGGTGAGAGCGAACGGCCTAGCCCTCCCCAACACTAACAAAACAGTGAGCACAGCCAAGAGCAGACAAACGATTACAATGAAGAGTGTTGAGATGCAGATATGAGTCCCAAAATACTCTGCTTTTCTACTTAATACAGTAATTATAAAAAAGTAAACAAAACTTCTCCATAGATGTGTCTTATGCAAAGGTTTAGTGTAAGATTTGACAATAAATATATAAATACTAGGGGTGCGAATCTCTCAGTGTCTAGAGAATCGATTTGATTCCGATTTTTGATTCAGAAACGATTTTTCTATTAAAATGGTCATAAATTTAGTAACTGACAAGCTGAAAAGAATAAATAATGTAAACAAATGGAACATTTCTTTAAAACAATAATTTTAAACTGAAAACATTAAACAACAATGTAAACAAAAAGAACATTTATTTAAAACAATAATTTTAGGTTCCTTATTGTATCAAATTTTTTGCATCGTTTGATATTTATACCAAAAATAGGAACAAATAATACAGGAATGCATTAAATTCTGTAACTTAAATAACCAGTAGTTAGCTTTTTGCTCTGTTACTTATAGAAGATTATTGTTTGAATTGATTGTTTGAACTTGTTTTGTTTTTGAAAAAAGGGGCAGATAAAATAAGATTTCTTCTTCTTTCTGCCACCTTTCATTTTATGTATTCTTTCATATACTATGAGATATGGTTTTATTTTCTTTATCTTTTGGGTTTTAATGTAAAAAAAAAAAATCGAATCTTTTAGAATCTATTCTGAATCGCCAGGACTAAGAATCTAGATTCTTAAAAAAAAATAAAAAAATTTTTCCTGCACCCCTAATAAATACATTTGTTACTACGATCCCATATTTGAACATTTTGATATTAAATGAAGAGCTAAAGTTACAAAATGAATCGATTTTCTAATCATAAAAAACAGCTTGTCCTTTAAAACAGGTGCACAAAGTTTAAATTGTGATTTTTAGTCGACTATAGCGTGAACGTTTCTGTGAGCAGTTGTCCCCCAACATTTTAAACTAGAGAAGAAACCTTCTACCTTAAGATTTATTTGCACAATTTAATATAAAAAAATATATAATGGGGTAACTATCTTCTTCTATGTCGTTAACTTTATGTAATGATAACATTAATTATACGTTTGTCCCGCTTATTTAGAAAAACTTCAGTCTCTAAGGCTAGAAAGGCTCAAATGTTGTGACTCCTACAGACTTGCACTTCACTTAAGGACTTGAGGGATAATATTTATGTGTACGTCAACCCACTGACAAAAACAAAATATTAAAAATGTAACTACCACTAATTGCTACCACTTTCAGCTTCCTTCTTCTTTTCTCAAACAAGCAAACATCTTGGATCTACAGGTCTTTGTCCCGACAGTAGTTAATCAGCAAAGCTACACAGTGGACTTTAATATTATAGTTGGACACTAAAATATCTTCTGTTTACAGGAAAGGTGGATACTAAAACTGTGAAATTATCCTATTGTCTTCTGTAGCTCTAGAAGAGTGTTGTTAACATAAATTGGACAAATAGGAATTAAAATTAATTTTAGTTAAACAATACTGCATCACAAATAATAATAATAAATAGTTTTCCACAATACTGGCAATAATTTGAGTTGCTATTATTTAAAAAATACATTTATTGCCTACTTTTAAGGGGGACATATTGGCGTTTGAAAGTGCTGGGCAGCAGCCAGCATGAATTTCTTGCAATGCAACGTGCTCGTCATGGACCACTGCAGGTGGCTCGGCTGCAATATCAACAGCTTTTTAATTATAGGTCTAAATGAAATAATTCAGTCTGCCAGGTGCCATCTATCTTTAAAAGTAGAACATCGTCGTTGTCAAATCACTGCATGTATTTGTGTTGTTACAGGGTTATGGGGCCAAGATGGTGTAGTGGCTAGGGAATCAGACTTGGGATCCGAAGGACCCAGGTTCGAACCCCGGCCACGGCACACCTTGGGGTGTCTATGAGTGCACATCTATTTTCCCCAGCTCCCCGGGCGCTGACTACGGCTGCCCACTGCACCACCTGGTGGTGGTTGGGTTAAATGCAGAGGCCAATTTCGTCTGTCAAGTATGGGAAACATACACAGATGACAAAAATGTGATATTTATTTATTTTATTTATTTAACAAGCCTCTGCAGAAGGGCTACAATATAAAATCCCAAGTTGGTGCATAAATTGTTTTACTCAGCTTGATACATTCTTTGTTTAAGGGACATGATAAATATTATATTCATACAATGGAGTTTCTTATATAGCCTTTAATTGTACATTTAATTTTAAACGTCACTTTAGCTACCAATAACCATTATAGTCATAAAAGGCCAGAAATAAGAACCTAAGACATTTTATGTTTGTTTCATTTTCAGGTGTGCAACACATTACAATTTTAAATCAGACAGAGATCATTAAGTGTTTGTAATGAGGTATAAAAACACAATCTTATTTTAAATATGTTATCAAATAACTTTATTGGGTACAAAGCCAGTATTCACACATATTTTGGGGTGAGAGATGGACAAAAGTTGTGAATTTTTATTACTAATCTGTATGAAAATTTCAGAAATGTTAAAAAATCTTCATTAAAGATTGAAAGGGTATTGTATATTTCCTTCCCTAAAGTACATATTATTATTACTACCATATTTTCAGACTATGAAGCGCACTTAAAATCCTTTAATTTTCTCAAGCCTAAAATAAATACCCCTGATTTCTAATAAACCAAACAGCTCTACATCAAAATCTATAATTCAGTAATAGCTGACAGAACCATATGGGCGAAGAATTACTTTGGAAAATCTTTGCCAATGTCTCAATACAAGATTAATTTCACAAATGCTATTTTAACTGTTATAGTAGGTATGTGTTGGACTTGTTCAGGGCTCAGAGGCATCAAGGATCAACCAGTAAAACATGAACATAAGTAATGCAGTCAGATGAATTTGCTTCTCTTTTTGAAATAAATATTTGCAACTTGCTCAAGACTACAGACACAAGTACCACAACAAGAAAAGTGCAAAGTCTATGTGAACAGCAACAGCAAAGGTGCTTTAGTCAGATCCAAGTGCAAAAAGAGTTGTTTTTTTGTGTGCAGGCGCAATTATCTTTTTAATAACTGCTGCTTTCAGTTCAGTACACATCAAAACAATTTGTCATATTTCAAGAGGAACACTAAAATAAAAATAAAATAATAAAATAGATTAGCTCCTACATGTAGGCAGCATGAAGTCTCGTGATTTGACTCGGTGTTTGTTAACTTTGACCTCTGAGGAATACAAACAATAATTTAATTATGAATGCTAGTTTGTTCAAATGTATGTGTATCAGCAACAGAAGGAAGTTAAATTAAAAAACAAAGTAAAAACTTATTTGCATTAAAACCGGGTCATGAAGTATTAAATTTGTTAATTAATTAATTTTTTTTACCTACAACTAACTGGCTCCTGCAAGTAATTAACACTAGCTGTGGCCAACCACCCCCATATTAATAATTTTTGTTTATTTCCACACATACTAAGAACCATTTGAATAAAAGACAAACAAAAGTTGTTTTAATGTAAAATATATTTTGTTGAGGATCCACCGAGCAGCAGATATTTTTGTGAAAGTGACTTTGTTGTAGCTGTGTGTCTAAAGTGTAAAGAGTGGCGTACCAGCAGAGGCCCTCCTCTCTGCCAAAGAGCAAGTTGGACTGAGAAGCCAAGCTGTGGGGGGAGGTAAAGAGACAAGTAATTTTAAGATAGCTGAACCAGCAGGAAAACAATGAGACAGAGGCCAGTAATGGACAGTCCAGACATGGCAATTAGATTAAAAAAAGAAAGAAAAAGCCCTGAACAGCTGCTTAATTCAAGCTGAGATCTTATTAAAAGCAGAGTTGTGTATAGTTAGAAGTGTGAACGCTTGTGTAAACACAAGTTCACTTTCATCACTCGTTTCTCTTCCATTCTCATTAATTTCCATTTCTGGCTTTGCCTGAAATGTGTCGGAGTTGGTGTGAATCTCTAGTGTCAGCTGCCGTTAACAGGATTTACAACAGGCTGGCTGAGGCTTTTTAAGTTTCACATTTTTAATTGACCCGTTTACATTTAACGGTCAAAATTGTGATGACTTTTTTTTTCTCTTTCCTTTCTACTGACAGCGTTAGGATGAATTTATGCTGCGATTGGACTTTTACTGATCCTACATTTTGCTCTGACCTTTGTGGACCTGAATTGATCTGATAATAAAAATCCATTAAGGTCTGGTAAAAATCTCTTGGTACAACTTTGCAGAGATTTCTGACTACATGTATTCTAAGAAAGATTTTACTTATTAGCCTTTGATTTCTGTAAAAAAAAAAAAGTGCTAAACAATATCTGCAAATGCGTGTTTTATTACAGTAGTCCCTCGTTTATCACGGGGGATCCATACCCTGAAGTTCAGGGTACAGATCCCCTTCAGGCTGAAGCCCTGCGATAAGTGAAAAACTGTGAAGCAGGAATTGTAGTACAAGTAGTAATAGTAGTTTGTCTTGCAATAGTCTAAACAATTTTTCGGCCACACCCACTTCTCCGCTCTGCACGCAGATCAGCTGATCAGCTGCAGCAGGAAGTGTATCCTGCAGTATGGGCTGCACAAAGGAGCAGTAGGTGCTAAATAATTTTAAATAAATAATTTTAAATAAAAATGTCATTCCGATCATGCAGCTCATCCATCAACCAGCCAATTGTGTGTCGTGTGTCAAGAACCAATGCAGACATGTTCCTGTTTTTAGCTTTCTACATTTGCCTTATAATCTATCCGTTTTGCTACTTTGACATATTTTTTTAACTTGTTTAAAAATAATCTGTACGCCTCTCTTATGATTGTCTATTGTTGTCACTGTTGTCATCATTCTTTGTTGAAACCAGGTCTCTCTTGTAAATGAGTCCTCGAGGCTCAATGGGATTCACCTGCCTAAATAAAGGTTGAATGTCCAATCTTAGTTTGAAAAACCGCAATAGAGCGAATCCGCGACAAACAAACCACGAAGTAGCGAGGGACTACTGTATACGGGAGAGACAAAGAAGTTGGTTGGAAAAAGTGGAAAAAAATGCACATTAGGGTTAAACAAAATTAAAATTTTGTAAGAGTTCCAGCATTTCCTGTTGCAGCTCTTCTACACCAGAGGGCGCCAACAGCTACACACCTGAGGGCCATTCGCTTGCTGAGCTGCAGGACTACTTAAGGCAGCTGATTGCAATCCGACGCAGATGCCTATCAGTAATTGTGTTCATGTCCTTTATCGTACTCCCAGTTTTTTCTGAAAGATTCATCTTGATTCTCCTTGTTGTAGCTCGACTCCTGTGATCTCCCTGAGCCTTGGACCTTCCTCTTTGTCTCCTGAGCCTCTTTGTGATCTCTCCAGCCATTCATTGCCTTCCACCACTTGCCCACCATTTGTACGAGACCTTTTGGAAACTTTTTGGATTTTGCCTCTGCGAAAACTCTGCCTGCATACAGTAAGGAATCTGAACATCAAGACCAGAAGGACCTTCTACTAGTATTGTCCCTTCTCCAGGGTTACAGTCCTGCCCTGCAGATTCTTCACACTGTTCATATCTATTCATACTGTTCATATCATGTCTGTAAATAAACACGGTTTAAACTTTCTCCTGGCCCTGAAGTTATTGTTCTCAGTCACATATTATCTGGGTATAGAGCCAAACCTTACACATTTAATTTGAGAGTTAAAAGACATTACCAATAACCAAATTAATAAATTGTTTATCCTTGTGGCTTTGTATGATACATATAATCATAACAAGTGGCCAAAACAGCCCTAATGCAACTGCAAACAGCCTTCCTAGAAATAGTTTGTTTCATTTCCTGCTCAAGTGTCCCAAGTGTGGTTCCCGTCTGCTGATAACATATCGACTGAGTGAAGAAACAAACAGCAACCTGGAACAATCAGTATCGAGCAACTCTACATAAACACATGGACAGGCTGAGAGTGGCGCTCTGCAAGGAGCTGGTTCAGGGGCCAGCCGTGACATTAACATTTAGATTGACGAGTCAGGGGTAAGATGAGAGCCAACAGGTGTACACCCAATTAAATGTGCTTGACAAAAGGGACAGGAAATGCGAGTAAAGACTCAAGTAGTGGAGGGGACGATGATTAAAATGAGGAAGGAGAGAAAGTAAGATGACAGAAATAATTTCCTTGCGGAGCCTTGTAGCAAGGAAAAGTGTAGACGACAGCAGAGGCGAGGTTCGCAGCCAAGCCATCAATCACCATTTGATTGGAAGGGCTTGTTTGCTCGCTGTGAGGCTGCGCTGTGACGAAACCGAAAACAAAGCCCCAGAGCCATGTTGTCCTAGGACAGCACGTTTCTTCGTTGTGCTATGAGAACAGTTTGGTGTGCTGGGAAAGCTTCCAACGTCTCCGTGGTGGTGCTCCCTTGTTTGCAGAGACGACGATTCTGTTATTCTGATCCTTACACACACACACAAAACATATCAACCTGCCTGGTGCTGATTCTGGTGTTAAACCTGCCAGAGTTGTAACACCTCCACTTTCAGCATCTGGGCTGCACAATCATGATACAATTGAATCCTTTATATTCAGGAAAACCATGATTGTTTTTAAGTTTCTGAATGTTCCAAATATATTTTCAACAGGCCGTGTGAGGCATTTCATAGAGGAGGGAACATCACTGGTGGCAAAATGAGTCAGTTAACTTTGAAGATTTTTTACTGAGCTTATTTACTGCTTTAATACGGCATTGCAGGTACAGGGAACCCCCGACCTACGACTCCATCGACCTACGGCGTCCCGGACCTACGAACGAGCTAAAGTAGAATAATGTCATCGACGTACGGCAGAAAATATGTGACCTACGAACGAACCAAGTTAAAATATATAATCGACCTACGGCAGACTGGATACACGACCTTTCAGTCACTTTCAGAAGTGTTCATGTGTGATTGTTGACATCATTTTGCTGATGTTAGTCCCCTGATTTGCTGCTGTTGTGCTGTGAAAAGCTGCACTTTGAGAAGTGTTCATGTGTGATTGTTGACATCATTTTGCTGATGAGATTTCCTGCTGATTTGCTGCAGTTCTGATGTGAAGTTACTGATGTACAGTTACTGTGTGTGTTTATGGATGCATGTGTGGTGTAATGGTTTAGATAAGTGTTTGTAAATAAAGTTCTGTGCATGTATATAGCCCAGTATGTCAGTGTCATGCTGTTAAATGTGGGCGCGGCGGTCCGTTAGCGGTATTTCCGCGACCTACGAACAGAATAGCGACCTACGAACGGGACGCAATTTTCACCCCCCACCTACGGCAGAATCGAGCTGCGAACGGTTCTTAGGTCCCAAACTCGTTCGTAGGTCAGGGGTTCCCTGTATAGTTTAAAGTAAAGAAATGATGCTGGGGTTTGCAATTTTTGGTTCTCTGTCATAGTCATTGATGCATCTTAATTTCTAGTTGATAATAATCTAGATTACCGGTATTCTTATTCTGTTGGCTTTTCCCTCTTCAGGGGTTGCCACAGCGAGTCATCCTCCTCCATCTCACTCTGTCTCACACAAACTACCTTCATGTCCCCTCTAACTGCATCCATATACTGTATCTCTTCATAGACCTTACATTATTTGTCTTTTTCCTGGCAGCTGCATTTCTAACATCCTTCTACCAATATACCCACTGTCCCTCCTCTGGACATGTCCAAACCCTCTCAGTCTGGCCTCCCTAACTTTATCTCCCAGTTCTGTGCTGTCCCTCTGATGATCTCATTCCTAATCTTATCCTTTCTTGTCACTTCTAAGGAGAATCTCAACCTCAACCTAATTTCTGCCACTTCCAGTTCTTTCTCTTGCCTTTTTGTCCATGTCTCTGTCCCAAGACCATGCAACATAGCTGGTCTCACCACTGCCTTGTAAACTTTTCCTTTGATCTTTGCTGACACCCATTTGTTGCAAATCACTCCTGAACCTTTTCTCCATCCACTCCATCCTGCCTGGACTCTTTTCTTCACCTCTTTACCACACTCCCCATTTTCCTGAACAGTGGATCCCAAGTCCTTGAAGTCTTGCACCTTTGTGACCTCTGCTCCTTGTAGCCTCAATGTTCCACTGGCCTCCCTCTCATTCACACACACATGTACTGTCTTATTGACTTGCATTCCTTTCCTTTCAAGTGCATACCTTCACCCCTCCAAGTTATCTTCCACCTGTTCCCTGTTCTCACCACAGATCACAATGTCATCTGCAAACATCAGTCCATGGGGATTCCTGCCTGACCTCAGCTGTTAGTCGGTCCATCACCAGAGCAAACAAGAAGGGGCTCGGGCTGATCCTTGATGCACTCCCACCTCCAAGCTATCTGTCACTCCTACAACACATCTCACCACTGTCCTGCTGTCCTCATACATGTCCTGTGCCAGTCTAACATACTTCTCTGCCACTCCAGATTTCCTCATGCAATACCCCACCTCCTCCCTTGGCACCCTGTCATATGCTTTTTCTAAATTCACAAGTTCTTTCTGACCCTCTCTACTTCTCCATTAGCCTCCTCAAAGCAAAGATGGCATCTGTGGTGCTCTTTCTTGGCATGAAACCATATTGTTGCTCACAAATAGTCACCTCTCATCTAAGTCTAGCTTCCACAACTCTCTCCCAGATCTCCACTGTTATGTAATAGTCTGGATTATAACTCAGAAAGTGCTTGTACTGAAGTTACAAAAAGTGACTTCACAATTCAGTTTGATTTGTTTTACTAATACACTACCAATTCACAAATTTCTGAATGGTTAATGAATAACATTAGCAATATATCTCTAACTGTAGTCAAGCAACCTTAGCAAATACAAAGATAGCTATAACCTAACCCATTTTACAGCTACTGACCTTACATTTTGTGCGGTAGTAGCTGAGTGTGGTTCACAACAGTCAGAACACTAGCTGATTGCAAGATCTAAAAGAGTTCATGAACCACTGAATGGATGATACTGAAACTCTCAAAGTAAACATTGGGTGCAAATCTACAACGATTAACTTTTGAAGTCACTTAAAATCAAGAGCCCATACCAGCTAATTACATTAGCCAACACAAAAATGGCAGCAACGCAGTCAATTTTACAAACATTTTGCTCAAATAAAATATGATGGTAACAAAAAGTCATTTACAACACATGCTCTAAGCGTAACGTCTTGATATATCGCATGTAAAGCAGAATAATGTTATATTTTTCCTCTGACAATTCTGTCATTTTTTTAAAACAAGATGATTTTAGCCTAAAACTACACCACAAAAAGCATCAGTTTACTAAAATATTTGAACAAGTTAAGAAAAATACACACATTTACTGGTTCCAGCACCTCCTAAAGTAAAAAAACACCATAAAACACAAAATTCTAGTAATATATATTTTTAATGTTATTAGCTGCACACTTTAATGCTCCACAAATTAAAGATGAACTTGATATGATAGATTAATATTTCAGAGGAGATGTTGGAACAGTTGTTGGCTCATTACTGAACACTTAGGAGAAATCACCGCAGGCTTCTTTCAGAACCTCCGAGGTTTAGCAGATCTGGTTGCAGGAGGATTTCTCA